>VZRW01001045.1:1122960-1178741 GCA_013398125.1 Aegotheles bennettii | reverse complement strand
AAAAAAAAAAGAAAAAAAAGTTAGCTTTTCCTACTCATAGTTAATTTTGTGGGAATGTTACTCCGTTTCCTTGCCTTGATGGTGAACAGAAATCAATACTTTTCTAATAGTAATTCTGAAATTAATAGCCACTTCTGCAGAAGACTTTTAAAAGATTAAAAATAATGGATATGCAATAAAAATCAGAAGAATCTTTATAAAGGATTTGACCCTATGAATTATATCAAACTGATCTTCTGTCTTTTGCATATTAAATATTTATAGAGAATACATGGCACACTTTCAAAAGCTGTTTGCTTTCTGGACTGACACCTTGGTCTTGCAAAACACAACTCGATGTTCCTGATGTATGTGAACTCGTGTTCCCTTAGGATGTAGCTATTACTGGACCCCAGATTTCCACAACTGGTCTGGTGAATTGCCATTTACTGCCTAAGTTCAATAAACATAATAACATGTGAATGCAGAGAAACTATGCTGACTTTTCAGTATCACACTGCTTTGTCCATGAAAAACACTATTACATTAATTACAGTATATAAGTATGTATTACTTCTAGGAAAATCAAGTTATAAAGAAATGAAATAGGGGAATTTCCTTTTTTTGAAGTTTAGAAATGCAGGCAAATATGGTTTCCTTTTTGTTTCCCAAGAAATATGGTCCCTTTCAAATAAGTTACATTTTTCTTTTCTTTCCTTTAGCCTACCCCAAGTGGTTTGCAGTATTTATCAACTTTAATCAACATGACTGACAGGAAAGCTGATAATAGAAAATAGCTGTCTCCACTGGTGGGGTAAAATCTTTTGAAATGCCAGTAGTGAATACACTGTATTTACATTTCTTTGGGACTCTTGCTTTTAAAAGATTTTAATCTTTTACACTGGAGGGATGAAAGTAAAGGTTATTTAACTATACAGCAGAAATTGTAGCTCATGACAGTGTGACAAAATATTCCTTCTTTCAGAAGAGCAGGATGTCTGCCTCTCACCCCTGGTGCTTCAGTGGGGTAGCAATTGAAAGCTACTATTTGTTCTCTAATACTGGAAACTGTTCATCGTCCAATTAACAACAGTCCTGGAGCTTTCTTTTTGAAATCCATTTTGGGTTTGGCCAACGTGTTAGTTCTTTACAGTGATTGATAGTATATTAAATATAAACAATTAAAATTAATAATAAATTACTTCTGGACTGTCATGAGACACATTGCTTTGGTTGTAATCAGGGCTCTCTGTGAAAAAGACTGAGCTGTCTGGTTGTGCTGGATCACACAGAGGCTTGACCAGATGTGTGCTCAAGAGTAAAAACCTGTTATAGCCATGCTGATCCCATTTGGTTTCAGTTTGTGAAGTTTGAAAGTTTGAAGAACTTTGGTTCAGCATTGTCTACAGTGATCAGTGAATTCAGCCAATAGTGAATAACCAACAGAGTCACACAACTTCATAGTGGCTCCTCTACTTCGTATCCTCTGTTCTGGGTGTGGGGCTGCTAAACTTGGGGCTTGAGGTTCAGCTAATTGTGGCAGTTACCATCTTTTCTGGAAGTCCCCTCTTTCTGAGCATGACCCTGGGGCAGATCTCCTGATGTTCTGCCTCTTAATGCATCTAATTCTGTTCTGGACATCACATGGTGCAACTGCTCAGGTTGGGAAAGCTGAATTCCCAAATGCAAGAACTTCTGGTTTCATCATTCATCATTAAAGAATAGAGGAGAGTACGCAGTGAACTTTCAAAAAAAAATAAGACTATTTTATGTTATTTTCTACCTCTACACTTCTTTTGTATTCTACTTTGGGTTTCCTTTGCATTAAATCTACTTTTAGGTATTAAGAAATGGCATACTTTCAGCTGTAATTGTGCTAGTCTCAGAAGGTTTTAGAAAAGAAAACCTGCATAAAGAAAAACTGTAACCAAGAGTAATAGCTGGAAGTAGCTTGTTTCTCAGTAAGAGGAGGTTTCCTTATCCCTGTATAAGTCCCATTTGATGACTCCATTACCCTGTAGAGCTACTGACTTCCTTGAGGAAACATTTCTGCTAGCATTTCATAATTCAGAAACTGTTTTCATTTTAAACTAAAAATATTGCTGGTTTTGCTTTTGACTATAAATGTTAAGGGTATTGGTAAAGGAAAGATTTTAAAATTATTTTAGAAAAAATCTGTAAAATTATTTCAGGAGAAGTTAATGAAAAATTGCATTTCAATGTTTAAAATGCCTTTTAAAAATAAAAAATAGGAGAACTTTCTACAGTATTCTCAAGGAGAAAGCTCATTTCTCTGGCTTTCTTTGAGCTTCAAGCATTGTAACTTTTTTTGAAGGAAAACAATAACGGTAACTTTAACAGGAGAGTAATTAGACTGTAGAGATCCCACCAAGGCAAACCCCCTTTTAACAACATGAAACAGCTAGAAATGTCACAGTGTACCTACAACTCACCAATAATGTATTTTTTCCCTCTTTTCCTCTATCCAATATATTAGTTTCAGATGGATGTCCTGTGCCCAGTGCTATGCCCAGAAGCAGAGTTACCAAGGCTGACACATTCATCTGCTGCCAATCTGATCAGTGCCTGGAGAGAGTTGGTGCAGAAGACATGAAGCATCTTTCAGTTGCTGCTGGGAACATCCCACTGGCAGCATGGGGCAGCTGAGAGGTGGCTGCAGGGCACCAAGGGTCTGCAAGGATGAACCCTGAGCTGTCAAGTAAATGACAGCTACCACGAGGACTCAGGCTGCATGGAAAACCAAGGTAGGAAGTATGCTTTCATCTGGGTTTGTTGTGACAAATGCCCTTGTGCCTTTTAAGTCTCTTACTTCTTTATGTACTGTAATACCTGCATTTTCTTTAAGACAAACCATATCCAACCAGTCCCCTGGCATTTGTGTGAAAAGCCCTGATGTCCAAGATCTGATCTGCCTCTGAACATGTATATAGCTGCTTCAGGAGAGAAACCAGACCCTTGAACAAGAAGAAATGAGAGATGACTCATTAGGGAAAGGGAAGGAATGTGGGTTTGCAATGTGGCAAGAAAAGACTGTGACCCCTTCAGCTGCTCTGTACAAAGCAATCTGGAGTCTTGTAGTGGAGGGGAATTGCTGCCCTGGTTGTGTAAACCAACAGCAATAAGATTCAGCAGCTCCAGAGTTGCTGCATGGTCAGCTCTATTTCATTTAATCTTCATCAGTGCTTCTGTTTTCCATCATATCTTCCAAGACATTCAGTAACAAAAAAACCCTGCACATAAACAAGTAATCCTCAAGATTTTTTATTATTATTAAGCAGGCTCTCAGGATACTGAGAGCATTTGAATTAGAGCATTCAGGTATTCTGGGACTATTGTATTTTCACACCTGCCACTCTCACCTCTGAAAGCTCTCACCATCTAAAAGTACCAGTATTCCAAAATAAGTACCCAGATGACCTCCACACAATAAAAGGTAGTAAAGGCTATAATTTAGAAATTTCAACAAAGAGTCAGGCTCTTGCTAATACTGACATGAATGCATTGCCTGTGCTGTTGCTGAATCACATTTATTGATAACCCATGGATTAGACACATGTAAATACAGTAAATGGGGAGCACTGCCAAGTTTCTACAGTGAATTATCTAACTGTAATTGCACGTACTTTCTCACTGAACAGTCAGAACTGCTCATATTTGCAGCCCTGCTTTTTTTTTCTTTTAATCCTGCACCCTGCATAAGGACACACAGCATGGGTTTATATATAATAACTTTTAAGATATCCTTTATTTAATTGTAGTTGAGAAATTTGGATATCTGGAGTTATTTGTGGAATGAAAGTAATGGACCTACTGGTAGGAATCAAAGGGACCAGCCACTCCCTTGCTCCTGCACGGGAATTTGGGGTCATTCTAGCTATTGCTCCATGCAGTAAAGAGGGATGTCTTGCTATGCACTGAGCAGGGCAGCAACCAGCCGTTTCATGCTTCCCTGTTGTGCTGGAAAGAAAGCGTGTGTCAGCCTCGCTTTCTGATGTGGACAACATCCTTCTGCAGCATGGCCTGTGCATGGCAGGGGAGGCAGCCAGGTCTGTCTGTGTGTCACACTGTTACACTCCAGAAATAACTAACTGGGGGCTACGAGTCTCCCCTTAGAACCAACTTTGGTAGCAAGAATAATTCTCATTAGAGCGCTCCTTCCTTCTTGCTTATCTGACATGCAGGTGCACAGGAAAGCTCATAAATAAGCCAGTAAGTATTGACTGATAGGAAATTTCTGTGCCCAAAAGCTGTGTGGCCCAATATATGATTAAGTCTTAAAAAGTCTGCACAGTCTGGACGTTTCAGATTATGAACAGTACAAGGATCTATTATAAGGAGTCTGACCAAAAAAAAAAAAGTGATGCCAATTGATGATTGCAACTCTCCATATACTCAGCAGAGTACACTGAATAGAAGAATTAAGGCTTAAAAATTCTTTTGGAAACTGCACACCTGATCCCTTTATGAGTATTTGCTCACACAGGAAAACCTGTTGCATTCAGTGCTAACTCTTATATAGAAGGCAGAATTAAGAACATGGGAATAGAAAACAGACCATTCTGAACTGAAAAAAAAATAATATTAGTTTAGAACAAGTGTTTTGATGTATTTTAGAAGCTGCACTGGAAATATATTTACATAACATAGTTTGGATATTTGAAAATACCAGAGAATTTCACAAAGAGTGCTCTGAAACATATCACAGTGAGCCAAATTAGAGCATCTTTCTACAGGCTCACTACATTATCACCTAGGGGAGAATGTTTTATTTAAGAAGGAGCAAGCCAGGGGGTATCAATGACCAAAAAATAAAAATGACAATGTATTGAGCAATCATGAGCCAAAGAAAAATTAACAAATGCCTTTGAGACTACAGAGACTACTTCTGCATGACATATTAACCATGTCTGCAGAACCTTCCAAGTGCTTAGTGGAAAATAATCCTCAAAATGGTGAAATTCTCTCCTGGGAGAGTGTCAAGGGAGGTTAAGTGGCTTGCCCTGAACAAAAACAGACCCATATCAGAGTTCACCTAAAGATGTAGTGCTCTGTAACTACTGACTTTTGTCTTCTGAAGAATATGAGAAGACATATTCAGGTGATGAAAAAGAGAGAAATGTAGTGCTTATTTTAAAGCAGATTTTAGGAGAAGTGTTTGATCTACAAATAAGGCAAGCATTCTCTCACCAGGGGCATATGAATTCTAGAAAAATTACTTTTGGTTGAAGAAGCAAATATTATAAATAAAAAAATAGTTCAAGAAGGAGTTTAAAGGAATATCAGAAAGCACAGCATTAGGGCCACTTTTGTTTATAATTTACTGTCCTAAATTTGCCAATGACAGAATTGGGAAAGGAGGACAAAATAAATACAGAGGAACAGAGCACTTCAATTCAAAATGATCTGGATAGATTCAGCTTAGAGGCTGGATAAGTAGCTTATTCAGCTCAGTTGTACAGAAGTGTGAAATAATAAGATTAAGAACTAAAAATAATCAAAGACGATACAGCCAAAGAGAAAATACAACAAATAACACAATCCCAGAAGAGTAGACTAAGTACTTTTCCTTGTTTGTGGGGGAGAAGACGCAACTTGCTGTCAGGCTGAGCACAGGGGACTTTCCCAGCCCTGGCACAGGCACAGGGAGCTGTGCATCGATGGACAGACAGAACGATGCAGAAACAGCTGTCTGCTGTGTGCAGAGGGGTCACACCCTGGGAGCAGCACATCAGTCCGTGGGACTGTGTTGGGGAGGGAAATGGACAATTGCAGATTGATTGCAGTTAATTATTTAATCTATCTCTGGCAACAGCACCAGTGGTGAACTGGGACTCGCTGTGCGGGACACAAGTAGCGGCTCTGTCACTCCCTGACCCAGATTGTTTTCAATTGACATGGTGTTTTTATTCTCATTTCAGTTCAACTGCGTGGTGCATTTTTTTTCCCCTTCACACTGTATTTTGCTGCCTAAAGCACTGTGTTCAGTGTAAACAAATGAAAATCTATTAACCGGATTTGTGGTAATTTTCCATTTTGCTCTAGGGAATTAAAAAAAAAAAGTGTCTTAATATTAAAACTGAGGCTTGAGGAAGACAATACTAAACATTTTTTTCTTTTTAAAGACAGACTTTGTTTTGCTTTCATATAGTTAGAAAACTGAACCAATTAAACTGTAAGTAGATCCTAATAACAGAATAAGACGAAGTCTTAGATATCTTTTCTTTAAATCACAAATGATCCTCTACCAAATAATTAAAGACACCATTAGCAGCCACCTTCTGTTCAAATCAGATTACTACTTTTTTTCTTTAAGAGGTACTTGTGTTGGAGAAATTATACTGAGTATTCTCTGTCTAAAGTAGCAAAATAACTCCATAATTGGATTTGTTCAGAGTAATGATAACAAGATTTAAAACACAGTTGCAACACAGGAAAACTTAGTGTGAAAAGACTATTCTATGTCTTCAGCTGTCAACCAAAAGTATATTGAATTTTACACAGCAAATTCAAATAAAAGTGTTGAGATTAAAAGTGAAAAAACAGCAACAGTGAGATCAGAATCCCTCCAAAAATTGGATTAAATCTTCCTCAGGACCTTAAAAACCTTATTATCTTGACATGACTAGATCAATCATTGCAAGACAATTATCTTAACAAGTTGAAGTTGCTTTGATACAGGAACTTTAGACTATACTGTTTTTCTTCTTCTTGGTATGAAAATAGACTGTGGTCCAGGCATTCCTGAGCAGAAACTGAGATAGACACATCTAAGCTCTCATGGTGACAAATAACCCATAAAATCTATCTGTAAACATCAATAAGTCCTCCTTTAAGCAACAAAAGCTTACATTATATTGAACTGTGAAATACAACAACACTAACTCTTGTCGTTATATAGTTTATTGACTTCAGTATGAACTTACTTAACATTGTTATTGTTTTTGTCTTCATACTTTTTTTAACTCCAAAGTTGTTCTTGTAGCAGAAATAGTGTGTTGCATATCCCCTGTGCCTATTATCATCTCGTGTGCCTTATCCTGGAAATTAATGCTTATACCATAGCTCTGAAGATGACCAGCATTATTACTTACAAATGTAGAACTGAAGAATGATGTGTGAGAATGACCACAAAATAATCAGAGCAAGAGCCAAAATGAGAGGATCCTGAAATTTTAGCCTCACTAATGATAAAAGCAGGACTTTAGCCTGGTCAGGAATACTATTGGTATTCAAAGAGTAAATGTACACTGCTAATCAAATATTTTTTTTCAAATTTCTTTGGATCTTTTTGTTCCCATTTTTATTTGGGAATTTCATATTCCTTTATTGTTTCTGCTGCAATACATGTAGTGTATTTTGTCCACATTTCATTACTGTGCAATAGTTTTGTGGGCATTCTTGTTACTTGGGAGCGTCATTGACCTGGCTTTGGATTGAAAATTTGCTTACTGCCTGATGATTTAATTCTGAGACAAATCAATATGGTTCTGTGTCAAAAAATGTGGCAAAGATGGGCTTTTATTTCACATAGAGAAAGACCCTTGGTGTAATCTTAAAAAGTGAGTGCTTTAAGGTTTCTATGAATAAAACCAGCCATTTGTATTTAGCATGTTCTGAAAGCTATATTGAATCAAGATTTATTTTTTTAAGATTTTTTTTTTGCTTGTTATTTTTAGAAATAATATCCTATTGAATGCACTTTCAATAGGAAGCACTTCTTAAAAATGATGGTATAGTACAGAACCAGTACAGAAAATGGTTATAAATACTTCTTACAATGTAGAAGCTGCTTATGACTAAATGAACAAAGCAATTCCCTTTGCACTGTGAACCAGTTATCTACAGGTGAGCACCAAGACAAAGAAGCTATTTTATTAAAGTTACAGCATAATGCAAATGAAGACCAGGTAATTTTTAATGGAAACAAAATTTGCTATCAAATATATCAAAAACTCTACCTAATCTTTCATCCATGAGAGTTCATAATAAAATTATACATTTCTAAAAATTTTATACATTTGAAGTTTTATACATTTGAACTACTTAACAGTAGTACAGGAGACAATGCTGAAATAAATGGCTTCATAGACTCATGAAGGACAGCTGGTATCAGACAGCCTTACACAAATATTAAATTTAACATTCCATACTGGTTTAATTCCCACATACTTTTTCAAGTTTTATTAACCCAGACAACTTATAATAATTATGATAAACAGACATTGCCATCAAATATCAGCAGAGATTTGATAAGATTAAGTACAATGCAGTACATCTTCCTTGCTCACAGTCTGTATAATAAATTACTCCTAGGCTTCAGAATGAAGCATTTTATAATTGAGCAAAACAGATCAATTTTTAAGGATGCTTATTTAAATGCAAAACAGACTTTTTGAGAATAGTAAACTTGATTAAAATCCCTCTTTAAGTGCAAATCACAAACAACAATATCTAATAGTCACAGGCCATAACCATCCTATTAATAATACAATTTATTGTTCAGATAAAATTGTAAGGTCTTAACGATGTGGCAGCTGTAATCTACTTTAAAAATTAGAAACAATGAACTCCACGGTCTTCTAATGTGGCTGAAATACACACAATGGCTGAGCGACTTCCAGTTGGTTACTGAAATACATTGCATCAGATTAAATGATCAGGATTTGGGTGTTTGTCACACATCATTTTCCCCATCCTTAATCGTGTGTTCCATAAATTATACTATTTCTGCTAGTGTGTAGATATTAAAATCAGACCAAGAAATGACTAAATAGGAATTTAGTCATCTCAGACCTGAATACTTTTAAAATCATTTCACTCCTGACATTCTGGCAATACTAATTTTTTTATTTTTCTTTTTTAATTTTCTGGATAGACGCAGTTGTGCTTTTGCATAGCAAGAGCTTTACACACTTGAGATATCTGGATAGGCTAGGACTATCACATACTGTATGCAAACCAGAATTTAAAAACCTCTAGTCATTGCAACTTAACTGTTAGTAAGGAACTGATTAAAATAGGAATTTTTGGCAATCACGTGCCGTAGGCCTGTAAAACAGAGCTCTTCACTGAAAGCAGTGTCAACTGTCGTGTTCCTTAAAGGCGTGAGAGGGGCTATGGCTCCCTCTCCTCTTGCCCCTTTACACTGGCATCCCTTTTGCACCATTGGCAGGGGATTAGTATTCACCTTCTAATTATGCACTTAGGTTCCTTTTCAAAGGTTTTTTGTATGTGTGTATTGCATCTCACATGAGTTTCAGTCCCCTCGAGAAAAAGCTAAATCCAAGTCTCACACATCCTGGGTGCTCTAATGCATATGAAAGGACAGCATTGGCTTGTGTTTATAACTGGAAAGGTAGTTATGCTCATAGTTGCTCTGTATTTCTAAAGTCTATGACAGATTTGGGAAGGCAGAAGTTCACTCAATGTACAGCTAGAACTTGTGCTCTTCTTTTTTTTAAATTTACTTTCAGAGAGTCACAGAATTGGACGACAGAACAATTTCCACAAGAGAAAGAAGTGCAAGATCTTTACTTTGAGTTATGGTTTTGCAGTCTGCATCCCTGATCTGTTTTCCTTCACCACTGTATCAGACTCCAACAACAACAAAGTTTCAGCTCAGAGAAGAAACAGAACTTTCTCTGAAACAGTCTTAAACTTTGGTGAGATATAAGCTTTGTAAGTGGAACATTTATTACTTTAATAACATCTATTACAGCAATGCTAATAGCCGTTTTTTATGGCCAATAAACTACTTATTAGCAGCTCTATGACTGTGCAGTTGAGTTATGAAGGAATGAGCTTTGAGTTAGGCATTTTAATGTTGTATGTATTCTTGCACATGTAAACCAGGTTTGGGAGTTGAGGGGTTTTCACTCTAAGTTCACTCAATCTCCTCTGAAAGTCTTGAAAATAGTCAATCATTTATTATAGTCTTTGCAGCAAAAAGTAAGACTCCCTATGTGTTTAAATGTTTCCATGGTGTTAGAGTCTGTTCAACTGAAAGTGAAAGAATTTCAGGAAATTGGACCAAGCCTAACCTGCTTTGCTGGTTGACAGGGACAGAGCAGCGGTGGCTTCCAGCTTCATGCCCAGCTGACTCCAGTGCTCCCCCTGCACTGCTCCAGGGCTGGCTGCAGGCTGGCTCTCACGGCTCCGCTCCTCTGCTGCGAAGGAGGCTGAATCCAATCTTAGCAAAAAATAGAAATTCAGCTGCTGGCTATTACAGGCAAAGTGGATTGACAAATTCAGAAAGCTAAGTGCTCTGTCAAATTCTGGTTTGCAGCTCTATTACACCTCATCTAGGGGATGGGACACTGTGTGAGGAAAGGGTAATAGTTTAGCAAATATTAGTAACTGTTTAGCCTAATGGTTAAATGATTGTACATCATTGCACTTGTGTACACAAAAAACTTTTCCTGTGTTCTGGAAGTATGGCCTTTGACTTGCATCCCCATCTTCACCTCTGTCATCTCCCCTTGCCACATGTCCTATTTTGCACTGCATAGCACTGGATGACAAGGGCAATAATCGAGGTAATTTATTAGCTAACCTAAGTGAACAAGAACACAAACGGTGTGTCAAACACTGCTGAAGAAACAAGAGGCTAGATTTTAAGACAGAAGTCATGAAGCTCTCTACTTCACATTTTGCTTCCACAGTCCCTGTATTTTCATACATTAAAACTGATCACTACAAAGAAATGTCAGCTAGCTCAGTTACAAATAGGTAAATCAATTCTATCTACATCAAAATGTTGCTTCATCACCAGCAATCCTGTTGAGCTAGGAATGCATCTCCCTGAAAATGCTTTAAATAGCCTGCTGATTCCTATCTTAGAGAAATGTGAATCAGAGACTGTTATCCTATAATGTCATACAGCAGCCTGTTGTATGAGGATATCCAGTTTTCTGTGCTTTCATAAGTATGGATTGTCTGTGTGTATGCATGTGCACACACAATGTACAATATTTTGTATGGTTTTTCAATGTTTCTCCTAGTATGTGTTCACCCTGATGGAGAGACAGCCACTTGAAAACGCGATGAAAAGTCATTTTGCTGTGTTTGCTGAATCAATGAATCATTTTGTTTTACAGTAGCACCTGAAATGTGTTTGGCAACATCCAATAAATCCTGATGTTTGCAGTCTAGAAATGAAAGGAGAGGAGCATAATAAAATGTCACCTATATTTCAATGTTTCTATATTGACTGTATTGGAGAGAAACACAGAGGAACAGAAATTAACCAATTTCATCTGCAGCTGATTCAATGTACCAAGAAGTTATACAAAGGAAAGAATAAATGAGAGGAGCTGAAGCTGTGAGATTATCTGATTTTGAAATTAGAAGAGGCAGAAAACATAAGTAGCAAAGTGCAAATTTATGAAGATTGCTGGGGAAAGAACTCTAATGTTGACTTTGATAAGGTAGAAAGGAGATACCCAGCACCTGGGGTGACACAGTCAGATAATGTGCAATTTAGTAACTGTGTTTTTTCTATGAGACAAATATGTATTCAAGTATGCTGTAAAAGCTAGAGAATAGGAATTTAAAGCATTTTGTGTATGAGATCCACGATGAAAGGTTTTGGTTAAAATTTCATTAAAAATAAACTTAATTTCATGCAGATCAGAGGATTGCTTTCCAATTTCGGAAGTAACAGCGTTACATACTGGAGTGTATAGTCTGCTGCCCTGAGCCTGTAAGCTGCTATTAACAGGGCAAGTAATTAAAATATTTAGATTAGTGTCAAACAGTGATTACAATAGGAAACTTTAAACTAGGACTAACTTTGAGAGTTAAGTGAAGTTTATTATTTTTTTGTGAACTTGAGGCTGATTTCAGTTTCCAGTATGGTTTGTCTCGTGTAAGTTTCAAGGTGGAAATCAAAGTAATGCTGTTACTCAGTGTATTAATATACAATGAAAGTTCGCACACGGATGTGAAAACACAGAGAAAAGTAAACCCAGAAAATGCTCGAGTATATGTTTGCAGTTAATTCCTATTTTACATGTGGTTTATGAAATACTTCATGCTGAATCTGGCTAACCTGACTGTCATAGCTTGTGTTAATCTGAACACTTGCCAAGACGGTTTTGGTTTTGGCTGTCTAGTGTGTTACATTTGTGATTTCAACATGGGACATGAAAGAAAAACTGAAGGGAGAAAAAAGGCCAGTGGCATGGAAATCTGATATTCATAAAAAGTGCCTAATTAACAAGCAGCTTAGACAGAGACATTGCCAAGCTAAACAACTACATTTATTGTTGGGGTTGCCTCAGGGCTATGCTGGCAGCAGCTCTGTTTGAAGGAGGGCAGTATTAGGGGAGCTGTTAGTATCCTCCTGCTTTTGTTAGATCAGCTATTTTGCTGGTTTTGTCCCTACTTTGTCTTTTTTTTTTTAATGGACTATAATAAATTATAAATAAAACTACATATCTGTACATTTCCCTTTCCATTTTCTATAGGAAGTTAAGTAGATAAAAAGCCTTTGTGCATTCCTGAAACCCTGAGGTTTCTACATTGCTTTCTTTGGTATTTAGAGTGTGGTATGAGACACTGACCTTGTCTGTCAGTAATCTGCTCTTGATAGACACAAGAAACACTGGCAAGAGGCACCTAAATAAATAAAGTGGATACAAAGCAGATCAAGACATTAGTGAAGTGGCAAAATACTCGTTTAGAAGTCTAACTTCAGGCTTTTCACTTAGTGATCTTAGGCAGAGAAGAGCATAGGTAAGGGTGGGTATTCCAGCTTACACTCCCCCTTTGTGCTGCAATACCTGCTGAGAGGCACTTACTGACTCAGGCTTAGTTGTTCACTCAACACCAACTGGATGTTATAGCTGGTTTTGGGTCATACCTTGAGCAGGGAATGATTATTACAATTTTAGGTTAGAAACCTAACTTCCCTATGGGGAAGAAAACTTGTGAACTGATACTTGAGAAAATCAGGACACCCTTCCATTCAAAAAGCACTGCAGTTATTCACTACAGAGTTGTGGTTGACTCTTTTCTGCTTCATACCAATGTCAATGAATTTGCTTGTCATTTATTTAGCAAAACAAATTATGATTTTACCATGTGTCTTTCTATAGACTCTCACAAGAAAGAAGTTGGCACCACAACCCAAGAAAAACCGAGGGCTGCATCTGCCCTGTACCCCTCACTGGGAGGAGATCCCACCAGCTAAAAAACATCACAGCCTCCAATCCAGCACCACTTCATTAGTTTTCCTGTGTAATATGCACAGATGGCACAAAGGTAGGGGAACTGTAATTGTTGGAATAAACTGAGTGAACTTCTGAGCTTTCATATTTTTCTTGTAGCTTATGGAGTGTATCAATAAGAAATAGTTACATTGACCACCACCCAGAAAATCCTGCTGTTTACTTTCCATAAAACACCAGTGTAGTATAGAGAATACTGAAAATACTGCAGTATTCTCTTTTTTCGACCTCCTAAAATCTGTGGAGTTTGAAGAATGTTGTCTTTGAGTAGTTATTCTATAATATCTACCTACACATGCAACAGTGGTATCAGTGTTACACTCATATACTACCTTTAATGATTCATTATCCTTGGTTTTTTGTAGTAAGGGCAAACTGCATAACAACACTGGTAACATAGCTATTGATCCCACTTCTCCTTACTTTAGTGTCCTCTAATTTTTGCACTTTGCTGAAGGTGTAAAACTCCAACTCCCAAACATTCACTTAGCAAATAGACACCTAACTAATAGTCTTTATATTTATCAGTATCACAAATTATGAATTTAATGTCATGTAGTTTTCTGTATAATAATTTTGAAAATTATATGACAATTGTTGAAAATTGAAAAAAAATCTGGCACGATGTTTATTAATTATAATTTTAATTGGTAATTAAAGTTACTTTTTTCTTGTAGCCTGGAAATGTATATATGAATGTATATATTAGTGGGTTTTAATTAGCTGGTACAATTTTCATGAAAAGTCATTAAACACCAACTCTAACATAACTGTTGCCAACCACCTTAGTTTTTAAACAAGCAATTGGTAGTGAATCCCTATTATATATGAGATTTGCCTTCTATTGGATACACAAATGCTCAAAGTATTGTAAAATACAATAAAAAGTGTCTGATTAATTGTTCAAAAGATAGGACCTTGATCTTTTATGCTTTTATCTTATCTGGACTCTAGTAAGTAAACCAAATCAGATTAAAGGAGGAATGTTCATCTCTTATCCCCAAGACTTGGTGAAATCTGGGCTTATCTGCCAAGTGTCAGCTATATTTGTGCTTCGAAATCCAAACATCTGTTTTCAGGCACTGTTTTCTTTTTTATTAGCCTCCATCACAGCCCAGTATCTGTGCAGTAATTCTGTATCAGAACTCTAAAAATTTTAAACATACAACATAATAAAGAGATGAATCTAGTGGCAAGGTTGTGTGGTCACCTCTGAATACAAAGGTGAAAATCAGACAGAGCAAGAATGGCTTACTGTAAAATTCAGTTCTATTCCCTTTTATTTCCCTGCAGGCTATTTAATTTCTAGTGACAACTCGTCCTTCTGACATCTTCATGAGAAATTGTGGATGCATCATCATGGTACCATGGATGTTCAAACATTTTTTATTGAAAAACAGTAAGTCACAGTAATTCAGATGAACATGAAAGGATAAACAGTGTCTTATGCTATAGTATCACACAAGGGCAAATACAAATACAAACAGTAAAGACAAACTTAATTTTGTGATTATGTAATTAATTTTGTGATTAATATAAATGCCTATTTACTGATAGACAGCCTATGCCAGAGGGCTCACCACAGTCAGGTAGGCCTTCCAGGCACATAACAATGTCTTCCACAAGAAAGAAAAGTCATAGTTGTTGGCGACTCACTCCTGAAGGGAACAGAGGGCCCAATATGCTGGGTTGACCCTCATCAAAGGGAAGTCTTGTGGTCTTCCTGGTGCCCGAATCAGAGCCATCACTAGGAAACTCCCCTTCTTCAAGAAGGACAGGGAACTGCTTGAAAGAGACCAGTGCAAAGCCACGAAGATGGTTAAGGGAGCTGAACATCTCCCTTCTGAGGAGAGGCTGAGGGAGCTGGGTCTCTTTAGCTTGGAGAAGAGGAGACTGAGGGGTGACCTCATAAGTGTTTATAAATATGTAAAAGGTGAGGGTCAGGAGGATGGAGACAGGCTCTTTTCAATGATGTCCAGTGATAGGACAAGTGGGAATGGGTGCAAATTGGAACATAGGGGGTTCCAGGTGAATGTAAGGAAGAACTTTTTCACTGTAAGAGGGACAGAGCACTGGGCCAGGCTGCCCAGAGATGTTGTGGAGTCTCCTTCTCTGGAGACATTCAAAACCTGACTGGATGCTTTCCTGTGTGACCTGCTCTAGGTTGTCCTGCTCTGGCAAGGGGGGGTGGACTGGATGATCTTTCAAGGTCCCTTCCAACTCCTAACATTCTGTGATTTCTGAAAGAGAAGACAGAGATATCAAAAACATAAACCAAAGTAGACAATCCTGTTTACCTGAATTAACTGGATTTGAAATACAACCAGCATTGAAGCTGAAGTAGTTTGTAGGTTTATCCTGTATGGGAGTAACATGTAGAATAAATGCTTGCTTATTACTTTGCTCAAAAATTTTAGCTTATCTTTCTGCAGAATAATTATGAGTAATTATTAATAATTACATTTTTCATTTTTAAAGGAAACTTTCTTTTTATTTCAAATTAGAATAATGAATACATTTATGAGTTTTTCTTCTTAGTATTTTAAAAATCTATTTTAAAAACCTTTATGATATTATGCAGAACTAGCTGCTTTAATTGCTTGTAGTGGTCAGTATGCCCTTTGCATGTGTTCTACTTGTTACAAACTTATTAAAATTAAGCTCAGTATTTTGCAGCTTTTGAAATAGTGTTTATAAATGGCTTCACAGTATGATTATTCAATATATATACACATATATATGTTATATATATATGTATATAAATGTATATAAAAATATTGCTGGACATTCTATTTTTTATTTGAGTATATAGGAAAAAAAATCCACAAACTAACCTGAGCAGAACCCAAATTTTAGGGGTATTTAATTTAGCTGGGGGAAAAAACAAACAAAAACTTCTTTAAGTGATTTGTTGGGATTTTTTCCATTGACCTGTGTGTGCTAGACCAGAAAATCTCCAACTGATGTCCTTCGGTGACTCATGACCATTTAACTTATGAACTACTACTGGCCAGTTCCCTTGTTCCAAGGTATTAAATCAAAGTAAGACTGTGAGGCATTCATGTTCCTTTGAATTCTGCTTAAGTAGACAAAAAAGACAAAAAGCTATTTTATACTATATACCTATGTGATGCTAACATGCAAAATGCCATCCTTTTTGTTGATGTATTTTGAAGTAATTAAAAAACAGAATCTTATTATAAAAGATTTATATGAAAACCATGCAGTCCTACTGTAGACTGAAGACACTTTTACCCAGGCTTATTTTCTTGATATGATTTAGCAAACAATCTGCAGATGTAATGAAATCCTGTTAGGAGTATGAGTGTTGTTTCCCCTGCCCACCCATGGTAGCAGGACTTTGAAGCACTTGTAGTGGCATCAGGGTATTTTTTCAGATGCTTCAGCATTACCTGTAAATCAGTAAAGGATATCCCTAAATTCTTAACTGCTTTAAAGGATGCCCTATATCTCTAAAAGTGCTTGAACAATGCAAGCAGAAATGGCTACTATGATCACTGCAGCTCTAGGAAGCTTCATACTGCAATTTTCAAAATTGTCTAAGTAGCAGGTACTTCATTTCTAATAAACATCTTCTCATGTAATGCACCTGAATGAAGGCAGCGTTTTGGCACAGCATGATTTGGTGGAGAGAGCAATTGTAACAAGGAATTTGAAGAAGCCTTTCTCTCCTAAGCCTCTCTTCTG
This sequence comes from Aegotheles bennettii, assembly GCA_013398125.1. NCBI lineage: Eukaryota > Metazoa > Chordata > Aves > Caprimulgiformes > Aegothelidae > Aegotheles > Aegotheles bennettii. The sequence continues at coordinate 1,161,804 of VZRW01001045.1, read as the reverse complement.
CACCAAGAGCTCTGGGAATCACTCAGTTGCTGTATTAGCAGATATTGTGTTTCTGTTGCTCGTGCAGCTCTAGTCCAAACGAGCTGCCTCTTAATTCCTACAGGGAACACAAACTTTCATATCGTTTCGTTTGGGGCATGGATGTACCAGTGTTGCCTCTGCTGCTGTCAGTGATGCTCTTTGGAACAGGATTTATTTTGGTCATTTGTGCCAGTGGGCATGAAAACACTTCACTATGAAGCAGCTGAGGATAATCTCTATGAAAGATATGTGACTGCTTCTCCAGCAGACACAAACACCTATGTGCCAGATCTTCACAGCTGCGGTCAAGATGGACCAAAGTGCTACTTGTTGTCCATAGTGTATGACACATCAGTGATTTTATTACAGGAGGGTTACAGTAAAGAAACAGAGAATAAAATATCTACTTTTTTTTTCTCCTTTACATGCTGCATAATTTTTATCTACTTGCTTTTTGACATTTTGCTCCCATTCTACTAAAACTGGGTGAGATAATGAACAGTGTCACTCCACCCAGCACTTCAGTAATAGATTTGGTCCTTTAGTAACAGAACAAAGTTACCTTGTACATGAACGAGCACAGTTATAGCATGCACCAGCATGTGAAGTTTAAGTGTGCAAGTCTTCACTTGAATTATGTGTGCAAGAACTCACTTGAAAAATAGTCAACATTATAGTCTTGGCTTCTTGGTTGGCAAAATTTCACCTCAGTGATAACAAATGTCCAGAAAATGACTATTCTGTGTGATCCATGCTGGTCTATTAGTTAAAGAGCAGAGATGTTCCATGGATTAACTTAAAGGCATGGTGAGTTCTTTACTTTAAAAATGCCGAAAATGCATTTATTTTGAGTGGTGTTAAAGTGAAGTTGGGTATTTTTCCTTTTCATACCTGTTTAAATAAATACCAGAAGAAAAGTCAAACATTTCAATTGATATATGTGGGTGGAAGGTTTTTTGGAATGTTTTCACTTGTTTAGATCCTCAGTGTGGTTTCAAAAGTAGTACAATAATTTCTATGGTATTTAACTAGCGGTGCTTCTGGCAAACTAATACCCATTGCACACAGTACTTCAATCTTCAGGTAGCAGCAAATAGCAGTGTTTTATGGGTAATTTCTTACTTCTACCTGCTGTTATCAAAATGATCCATTTCTTCAAAGCTGAAGTCACATCAGATGGTATTGTGTTCACACTCAGTTATTTTGTCGCACTCAGTGACAAGTCACCCCCTGGAATATGACAGCCATGCTGTAATGAAAGGAACCCCACGCTGCATTTCTAACCACATATGAAATTGCACCAAGAGCGATGTAGGGGAGTACAGAGAGCAGTTCCCAAAAAACCCCAAGCCGAAGCAGCTGACAGAATAAGATTATTGCATAAATTCTGTTGCAAAGGAAGTGGTTTCTGACATTTTTATGCCATATGAGACCTGAAGTCCAGGGAACAACTGGCACTGAGTGTTAATTCTTATTACAGAAGGGTAGAGAAGTATTAACCTGAAAGCACTTTTTGCTGTCATTAAGCATAGTAATAACTGCACATTTTTCCTGGAACTGGGGAAACATACCAGGGGAATGAAGCCTATGCTACCTGTCTGAACCAGCAAAAGCAGGGCATCTCCATGTGTAGGTGTCCAGTGAGCAGGGCATGTGCGTTCTGAAAGAATTTGAGGAACAACATATTTAGTTACAGAGGTCCCAAACAGAGTTACTATGGCAGCAAATGCATAGCTAAGTAGTCCACAGTTACCTGTGGTGAGAGTATTGCTGCAGTCCTCTTACAGCAGTGGGATCAGAACAGCATCTAATCTGTACGCTCAGGAAGTGATACAGAAAACTGTAGCTCAGATACAAGCATCATTTCATATGTGCACAAAATTTTACTCCTTTTATTTAGGAGAAGCTAGTGTTATTGAGCATGTATATGAATACTTTGACTACAAACCATTAATATTGACACCGTCTCTGGCAAATGCTTCTCATTTCCTCTATTGTCCTCTGCCCCTCCAAGCAAGCACACAGATGATTATTTTTTCAGCAACAATTATGTGGTTTGCAAATTGAAGTCAAACCTCTGAAAGGTTTAGAGAGAGCAAAATCCAGCTTCAGACTTCAGCAGAACAACGAAGCAATATCCCAAACCAGCCTATGTATTGAATAGTCTGTGATATATTTGCCCTTTAATGTTTCTTCAAAATAATAGCATAATTTATAAAAAGAGATAAAGATTTGACCCCCAGTGCCATAAAACTTTGATCCACTATATAAAAAATACAAAGTGATAAAGAAAATGGGACATTTTAAGAGAAGTTGTGAAAGGAGGAGTTTTTATGTTTTACTATGAAAATCATACAGGAGATGTTTTATTCTGCTGAATATTGTCTACAGTAACTTTCATGACTGCTATCCAGCATCTAATTTGTCATCTCTAATCAGGCATCTTTATTTTATATTTTTTGCATGCTCAATAACCTTTCAAATTACTCTAACTAGATGAAGAATGTCATGCCCTTTAAGACACTTTTCTTATGTGAAGAACAACTTCTAAAGCAAGTTTTCCAAAAATGTGAAAGCCTCCTGATAGCTGTAATTTTAAAGAATGACAGTATAGGTGGAATATTCCTGTCTTTTTTCATTTCTTTTTAGCCATGTGTTACATAATGTCTTTTTATTATATTTGAATCTTTCATTTTTGAAACTAACTGCACATGAAATCCTAGGCTTCTCAAGCTACTTTTACCATTTGGACTCAAAGCAAAGCAATTTTTCCTGCATCATTTCTCTTTTGTTATCTTGTCTTTCCATCAGATTCCCCATTAGCTCAATTATAGGACTGCTACAATTTTTACTGCTACTATTATGTATGGACTATTAAATCATTTACTATTCTCCCAAACGTATTTATGTATAAAGGTCTAATTTTGAAAGGTTGAAAATTCATCTCAGCATTATCACAGTGGTAATCAAAGAAGTAATTGCACAAAATAATCCAGCATAAGATGCACAGTAATTCAGCTTTAGGAATGCAATCTATTTGTGGTTATAAAAGATAATATTTGTTTATATGGTTGGTTATTTTTCTTCTTGTGGTTAACTTGAGATTTTGAATGTGGAAATAAAGAGAAGTCATAGAATAATATGAGATACTGCTGTAAAATTCCTATCATATTGGCCATCAGGTAATTTAATTGATATGTTTTAATAAATTGTATCTTGGCCAAATGATGAGTATTTGAGCTGTGAACCAATGTGTTTGATGTAGTCTGTCACTCAGTCCACAGGGTAGTATTGAATGAACAACTGCTGCAAATGTATCCCTAAGCAGAATGAACCGGACCCTGTGCAGATTCAGCAGACCACTCTTCCCTCCTGGCCACAGCACTTTTGTGGATATCTGCAAGGAATTGAGGGAGATATAAATTTCCTCAGCTTAACCTTTTCTCTCTCATCTGCAGCAATGCAGAGTATTCCTAGTCATAGTGTTTACTACTAAACCCCATCAGGTGTTGTATGCTTTGCAAAAGGCTTTGTGTAAACAACAAGGTATGTCATTATGACATGAATATTAATTGCTGTGTTGTGGTACAAATACAGCACTATTGACTTTTTTGCTCTTCCAGTGAAGACATGAAATGGATGGAATTAACTGTTTGTATGCAGAAAAGCTTCCAATGAGGTAAAAATTTCTTAAAGAACTGAGAAGTTATGAAATATGTCGCTGATGCATGGAAAGAGTGATTCCAGTTATACTCTGCAAGTAAAATATATTAAATTTGCACCCTAGCAAGCCTGCATAATATATGAGTCATTGTAGAGTTGGGAAAATGTGATTGTGGATTTGCATAATTTAGGTGATATTCATTGTAAACAGTATGTATGATTCTTTCATGAATTTGCTTATTTTATTCTTTTTCAGTTTGGAAGTCTCCAGCAGAACATAACCAAGTAGTAAGCTCATGCTCAGATTCCATTCATGCAGTTAAGGTAAAATAAAAACGTTTACCCTGCAAGGGCATATTCGTGTCTGCTTCAAGAGCTGCAAAGAGCAGACGTATTGCATTTGAGAAGCTAACATCTTGTAACACTATGAAAATTAAAGAACAGACTTTAATGGAATACAAACATTATCCATAATATAGGGTAAGATATAATGTGTTGCATTATGCTAAGCTGTTAAGTATAATTCAATGTAATATATCTTTAGGTGTAAGAGGTTGTTTAGACTTGTTATAACAAATAATACAAAGGAGCTCTATCAACCTGTGTGTATTGGCTTAACAGCTTGTATAAGTTCTACTTAAGCCATCAAGTAAAGTAAAAGACTGGCTAATATGGCTCTTATACATAGGGAAAAAACATAAATATAGTTTCACTGCTTGTAAACCTGAAGGTGTTGTGACCTTGCATTGTGTAATCTTGAATCCATACTTCGGGGATGAAATTCTCTCCTTTATGCCATTGATTTCCATGGGCTTATAGTTTCTCCAAAGACGAATAATGTTGAAACAAAATGATGATGTTAAGCAGTAAAGTGTCATCACTAAGAGGGTTTGATCATGAAGGTCAAATAAGAATATGTCACCTGTCTTTGATTACTAGTCCATGGTGTTAGTAGGTATTGATTACGTTTAAAGGCTTTTGAGTAAGAGGCAATTTGAATTATCTTCAAGCAACCGTACAAGAAATAAGAAATAAAGTTCATTTGAAAGTAAATACTAACAGCTGCCATTGCTATGAATCCAGTTTGAGGAAGGGGAAAGAGTTAGAAGAGATTTACCCATTTTGTAGAAACTGATTGTAGGAACTGGTGGAGATACCATGAAGATGATAGTTGTCTACCATCTGCTCTACTCTGCCTGTGTTAACAATTACAGCAGTGTGGCTATCCAGCACTTTTCCATTTTACCACCCAAATTCAAATCAGTGTGGTTCTCAGCTTTTGGCATCTGAGTGAATAATATTCTTGCTTCAAGCAATATAAGGAAAAAAACCACAAACTAATACCCACACCACCATATCAAATGCTTTTTTGAAGTCTTTTAGGTAATTTGTCATTGATTCACATTTTATTTATGGTAATAGAAATTTATCATTCTGGAGTTGATGTACAATAATGATCTGCACTGATCAGATTTTATGTTACTCATTTAACTGCTTTAGTTTCAAATTTAGGGATTTTTTTCTGTAAGGTTTGAAGATATTTAGAAAATATTGTATAGCGTAATTGGGTAGGGAGGCCCTGGATTTTTGTTTACAGAAGGTAAAGTTGTGCTGTTGAAACAGTGGTGAAATGCTGCCTGTAACAAACTCTATTTGCAATTCCATGCTAGTAAGTATGTAACTCAAGGGAAAAGCTGGTTTTGTCCAGATTGCATAGTGGAAAAGTCTTATGCCCTTTTAACACTTACTTGTATTTACAGAGAGTCATCTAAAATCTTCTGCTATTCTGTCAATGTAGAGAGATCTGCTGTTTCTAAATATTTATACACATCAACTTAAGCTTACAACTTGCTTTTAATGAAGCTATGAATTTTTCAATGTTTATTTCCATGAAGAATGAAACGTAGTCTACATCATTACAATTTTTGAAAGCAAACTCTCGTAGTCTTTCTGTTTTATAAACTCATGGTATTTCACAACTACAGTACTGATGTATTAGGCATCACTGTTTGTTAAAGTTGTTGAAAAGTTGTTAAATAAACAAACCTGCATGGGGATGAAATATGGGGTTGCCTGTATGGAAAGAGCAGTATGTGAACATGGTATGTGTGGAGACCGTGTATGGACACACAGCTCTGGTCTGAAACTCCCCAGGCATGTCACACTCACATGCATATGCCACTTCTCATTTAGGCATGTTGGTATAGAGTAGCACTGGTTCTGACTATTAAGCATGTTAAAAGGGAGCTTCTATGCTAGTAATGCTGTCTTTGTGATTGTAATCAGCTTATTTAATTAGCATGAGTTCTCCCACCCCAAAACAATAACTCACATGAGCAGAAGTAGCAAGATTTTGTGCTTTCCTGAGTGTAGAACTTAGCCTGGCTGGTACAATTTGTTATGTTACTTTCAAGTTTTCTTCTAATGTTTTGGAGATAAGAATGCTTGTATGTAGATGCCACTTCTCTGATATTTTAAGATAGTATTTAGGAAAGGAAGTCACGCTTTGCCTTACTTCAATAAGAAATTTTATGTCTCATTTAGAGTACCAAAATTGTGCCCTGCAATAGCACAATTAGTGTTAATAGCAGTAAGTTTAGTGCAAAGAGTACTATGAAAGCTTCTCAGTTCTATGCAGCTTGTTCTTTCATGGTAACAGTCGAATTTCTGTTCAGTTTTGTCAAATACATCGACCAGTAATTGTCCACATACAAGAAGTCCTCTGATAAAATTTAGGCAGCAGCTGGATACAATTTGAGATTTTACTTATTTTATAAATGAAATACAAATATGTCCCCATACAAGTTAAACAAAGGTATGTATACACAAGTTGCCCCCTGATGCAGCTCAGTATTATTTTTTAAGATGAACAACAGGGCATTGGTATGAATACTATCAGCTGTTGGAAAGTATTCATATTAATTACACAAAACAAATGGCACACAGTTTGAAAGCACAGCCACACTCTTATGCCTTCCTAAAAAGTACAAACTCATGAATTATTTTGTGTATTATCTCTTAAATATTTCCTGTATCCAGCTGAGAAAGACAGTGACTCACAACAATAATAGGATAAGACACTGATTTTCTATCAATTACTAAAACTGTGTAGTGTATTTGTCTCATGAATTAAGCATTTTTACTTAGATTCTGATTATTTTTCCACCTTTCATTACTAATGTACTATCAAATCATTCTCTCTCAAAAAAGAAGACTGATAACATTCAACATCAAGAAGGTGTATTTATTTATTTATGAATTTTTTTGAGCTTGGAGGTAATGAGAGTACTGACAAATTTCATGTTTCATTGACAAGCTGCTTTGAATTTCAGAATATACAAGTATTTAAGACAACAATTTACTCCAAAGTGTTTTGGCATACTGAAGGAAAATGAATCGTGCATAAGCATTAATAACGTTTCTGATCTGTCAGTTCTGTTTTATCTGCTGTTCCAGTGATTTAAGTTGGGATAAATTGGATTTGTTTTAATTTTTAAGTATTTCCCTTGAAGTAATGAATACATTCACGTGTACCAGTACCTATTCTCATGCTGTGATCAAAGGTGATATACTGAGCAATCTGATTTAGTTGAAGATCCTGCTCATTGCGGGAGGGGCTGGACTAGATGACCTTTGGATGTTCCTTCCAACGCAAACCATTCCATGCTTCTATGATTCTATAACACATCACATAGTGAAGTTTTGCAGTGATATTTACCTAAGAATACTTTATTAGAGAATGGTAGATTTTCTTTTTCAGATCCATTACCAGAAAAGGCTGCAAATGTGCTGTGCAGTTTTAATGTAGGTCCTAAATCAGCAACTGTTTTCCCATGCCATAATTTTGCCTGATGTATTTCATGATCAGGAGATGATGATCATCTTTTAATCAAATACAGTTTGTTCATTAAATACTATCCCATAATCACACTGAAAAAAATATGTGTAAATGTCAACAAAATTGTGAGTTCTTTGCTTAATAGAAACCAGATTAATTCTATTGGGAAGAGTTGAAAAATAGCCTTTTTTTCTCCTTTGCATATAAGTCACTTAAGACAATAATTCAGAAGTTTCTCACAAAAGATCACTCCATTTAACAAGATACTGAATGAGCCAAAAGAATAGCATAGAATATACTGAAGGATAATTAGACATTTCACACAAGAAATTAATTTTGAAAAGCATAGAAGAAGGCAGTAGATGGCAAGGCAACTGAAATTTGTTTGAATCACTTAATAGCACTGGATAGCCATTTCTGGATGTCTTATGTTGCAGAACTTTGCAGTATGCCAGAAGTTTTATTGATTCATCATCCACTGTTATAAGTATTAAACTTCAGGATATTATTATTGTTAATGTAAAATGTGAATTTTCTTATGACAGTAAGTGGTGATTGATTGCCTCTGTTTCATGGTGATATTGTCTAAATATGAGAATATCAAGTCTCATTTGGCAAACTTTCTCGGTTACCTTGCATGTTTTGGCAATGTGGGACAATCTGTCCAGAGGATAGGCACACACAAGAGGGTAAGGAAATGGGAAATGACCAGGTATTAAATATAAAAGTTTGGATACCTTTTGTTCAGGATGACAGGTCAAATCAATATTTCAACACTTCATGTACACTGTGGGTAATAATAGAAAATAATGGGAAATTTGGGGGGGAGTTCACAGTGAGGAAAAATTACTGAGTTCAAAAGAATTCTGGATTTTCCTTTTATTAATTATACCTCCTCTCCATCCACCCCTAGCTGAAGTTACCATACAAAACTATCCTTTTTTTCCCCATCTGTGCAGTGTAGAATCATGCTCCAGGCTCAGTTTCTGCAAAGGAAGCAAATGTTTTTTGGACAAGTTCAACAACCTTGCCTACTAATGATAATTTATATTGCATGTGGTCACTGATGATGTTTAATGGCAACTATGTTACGAGCCACTTTTGATCCCAATCTTAAAGTAGAAAAGTTCACTGAGGAAACAATTCTGGTTTGTTCTCCACAGATGAAGGTTCCCAGTTCTCAGAAAGTACCATGGGGCTTTGAGGAGATGCTGGTGTAGAAGTGGGAGTTGTTTCAGCTGCCTCTTGCCTGTAGTTGGGGTATACTTTAAAAGAAATCCTTTAGATACTGGAAGAGTAGAATTAGCTGATGGTAAAGAAATATTTTACACCTCAAAGCATAAACACAAAAATTCTACTCCTAAGTAACAACCACAAACTTCTAAACTTGCAAAGCTGATTTGAATCTGAAGGATGGGAAATTAAACTTCAACCTGAGGACTTTTTTTCTTGCTATTTGTCTTAGTGTATTTGCTATTAATTCTGCCTAAAGATAGCAGTTTTGGGAGAAGAGGTATCCCATCTCCAGACAGGTGCTGATATATCAGACAAATGTATATGGAGGTATACTTAAGAGTGTATTTATGATGCAAATTTGTTAGATTTGGTTTGTCTCTAGAATGTATTATAATACTCCAAAAAGTGTAAATTATCATGTTAGGATCGTGGAAGACTCATTGCTATCCACTTCCAAACTTTCTTCCAAAAGTGTTTATCTCTGTGTTGTTTTATACAACCCCCCCAAATAGTGTAGAATTTTCCCAGTTTCTAAATTCTCATTTTGCCACCTTCCAATGTCACCTTCTGAAAAAAGTTTTTCTATTTATGTTGAACACAAGGTTAACAGTAGCTTTGATCTATATATTCGAAGTCATCCTGTGTGAAGAGAGTTTGCCAGCAATGTTTAAGGATGACAGTGTTTCATTAGAAGGCCTTTGAAGCAGTAGAGGTACCACAAATGACTGTTACTGAAAATTTTCCTTTATTATTATTTTTACTACCAGTCTTTTAAACCATACAATATCAGCTTTCTTTTGACTTTGCTTCTTAGTTCCTTTTATGGTAAAGCTTAATACAGTGAACATATGGAGCAGCTGAAAGGCTGCCAAGTGTTTAAATGACAAGGTTATAAATATAGAGACAGCATGGTTTTTTTTCCTGTTAATGTATAGTCCTGTTGGTTTGAGCCAAAGCAGACAATAAATTGGAACATATAACATGTTTTGCCACTAACTTTATAGACTTATAACATGTAGAAGAAACCTTAATCTAGTAGAATGAAATAGTCGTACAGAGTTTACGTAACTGCGAGGGAATGCTAGGCCAACTTCCATGGAGGACACCTATGATATTCAAAGAAAAAGTTAGTCTTTGAGTCTTGTTTTGCAAAAAGTTCCTAACAAAACTCAGTGGCTAGGGACATTAGTTCTTCCTCCTGCTTTGGTCCTCAAACCCAGGCTCTTCTTATTCAGTGACCTGCTCCTTTGGGTGCAGAGGAACTGCCTTCTGCTTTGCCTTTTTTTCTGCAAGTGAAAAAGACACTCTGTGTGCCTGAAACTATAGACTTCATCACTGTGCCTTGTGCTTTCTTCTGAGCAGCCAATCCCTCCTTGCCCCAGTCATGCAGCTATTGTTATTTTCCCATAGCACATGAGGAGACATGACTAGTATCTGTTACACTGCTTGGACACTCCAAACATTTTGTTTTGGTAGAAATTAAATTGTGGTTTATGTGAGTGTTAGAGAAGGTACCTTGCATGTGGAAGGAAAGCTATACTGCTTATGAAAGCCATTTTTCTTTTGCAGTATTTCTGGTAGGAGATATTTAAACTTAGAAAGCAAAACCTTCTGCATGCTAAGATCCTGTATATCATCTGCACCTTTGCTCTCTTAATGCATTATATTATTTTTTGTTATCCAGATTTTTGTGGTTCTGTCTAAAGAGAAACTTGTGGGTCTAAATCTGTTGTATTTTATCACCAGGATGCATTAGAAGTATATAAAGTTTTGTGTTTCTCTTTTCTATCACAAGCAAATGCTTTTTCTCAGACATCTACTACTAGAAGAGAGCCTACCCTACACCAGAAACACAGCTATGATAGAATCAGCACTCCTAAAAATAATAATTCAGATTATTTGCAAACAGATGGCTAGAAATACAAACACTTTATCTTACAATCATCACTTATCCATTTGGCTGCCGATACTCCACTGCACATGTCTTTGTTGCTATATGCTAATAATATCAATTGAAAGGACTTGGAATGTCAGCTCCTACCTGCTGCACTCAGCAAGTGAAGTGCCAGCTGGGCTATTCGAGGAAAAAAGAACAGGTTTGCGGTCAAAGCATTTGGTTTGGGCTCTGGAGACTTGTGTTCGAACCATGGTTCTGCCATAGATTTCCTGTGTGACCTTCAACTAATAACAATCTCATAATCTCAGCAGCCCATCTGTTAACATAGGAATGGTAATTATGATGGTAATGAATTTTTCTTTGTAACAGTTCTTAAGGTTGCAGGCCCTTCATCAGAAGTGCAGCTCAAACCGTAGCCCTCAAGACAGATTCCATCTGAGAACTGGTAGTGGAGGACAGGGTGGTTTCCATAGCATGATCCTCTTGGTTACACTTGTAAGTAGTGACAGAAATATAGGAACCTTAAGGCTGAGCTCATTTTCCAGAAGACCACACTGGGCATCTCTGTTCTGTCTCTTGACATGGTCATTTTACTGCTGCTTCCCTCTGGGGACTCACTATTCCCTTTTCTTCAGTAAGTTCTTCCCAGCTCAGATTTTGGGGTTTCTCTTGCAGAGAGTGCCATTATCTTCATGCTTTCCTCTGGCCTTTCCTCTTTTTCTGGGTGTTTGTGAGGATTACCTAGTTCTATAGCTGAAGCTGTTTAGCTCACAAAATGTGCTTTTTTTAGGTCTTTAATGCATTTGAGTACATTTGGGTGATGTGCAACCTTTGTTACAAGAGTTGCTGCTTCACGCAATCAGGAGGGCCATGGGAGACAGAGCAAAGGACACAAGGAACCATTGCTAGTAAGTGAATATTTTATACAGATACAGCAAAACACAGTCTGTAGGCAGTTAATCATGCTGGTGATTCACACACCCACCTGTTAATTTGCTTAAATTGAACAGTCACTGTCTAGATGTCCTCTTTGGTGTGAGACACAGGCTATTGACTGATGGTCCTGCTGCTCTTCTCAACAAGAGTACTGTCTTGTATAGTTTGGGTACTGTGCTGTCTATGTGTTAACCCTTGTTAGATTCTGCATGGTTATGGTAGTGAATCCCTGGCTTATCGGGGTATGTATAACTAGCAAGACACAAGGAAACCAGTTGGGTTTTGGTTACAAGTCAGTTAGCACTTCAGGGGGGAAACTGTCTGCATATGTTTGCTTTACCTGAGTTTTGCTTGGGGTTTCGGATTCAAACAAAATTGAAAGCTCAAAGGAGAACCCGGCTTGAACTGCCAACATAGTCTGACTTGGGTTGGAGCTATGCAAAATCTCTGTTTAGTTTGGTTTCAAATAGCTACCATAAACCCTTGCCCAGATCCCAGGAGGTGCTTTAAAGGTCACTCAATACTTACCCCAAGTTCCCTTGAAATATGTGGTAATTTCAAAGCTTTTCTATACTGTCTGCCAAAATTTTAGGTTTATAAGAAAACCTGATATAAGCACCTCTCTCTCTCTCCCCTACCTTCTGTCTCTTCACCTACCCCAGCCACTTCCCTTCCCAAATCGTTCCACTTAAGCAACACACATGGAGCGAAGAGTGAATGTGGGTTCTATCTTTTGAAGACAGATGTGGAGTGAACCCCCGAGAGACTACTGCCACAGTTCCTCCTCCCACTCTTACACCAGTTCTCATCGATTTTAACAATGTTTTCTTAAGTAATAACTGGCTTTGACCTTGGCACGGAGTTCTTTGAAAGCTTTTGTCTGGATCTCTTTACAGAAAAGTATCACAAAATAGACTGTGATGTGAATAACCATGGAATGTTTTTCTTGAGCTGGGTTTACCACATACAGAGCTATAGCAAGACACATACATTACTAAAAATAATAGCCTAAAACTATTCCAGTGTCATTTGTTCATTATTAAGTCTATTACCTCTGAAATGAGGCTGCAGTACTCAGTCCTTTCTTGTTCTGTGCAGAGCAGTTTATTAATGGTCCCTTTGTTTAAGAGGGATGACACAGGGAGCTGAGCGGAAGACTTGAAGCTGCTCAGCAGCTATGAAGCAGCTACTAGGTACTGTTTAATATCTTAAATAACTCCATGCCCATAAATCACCCAGCTGTAAATTATATTTAATGCTGAGAAATAACCACCAACCAAACAGATCTTTAACCTGTAAATGTTAATTCTGTTTGTTAATATGTAGTGGCTCCAGCAGTGCTCTGAGACTACACAAGTTATTATTCATTTTGACTCCACTCCAGCCCTTTTCAGAAAAGCCTCTCTGAGATCTTCCTAAAAATTGGAGCTGCCACAGGGCACCCACCATTGAGCAGAAGCACTGTGGGAATGATTGGGTCAAAAATTCAGTTCATACCTCCACTGCCCAAGACACTGGACCACAGAAGCCCTGGAAGGTGTGTGAATGGGATAGTTCATATCCTTGAAGAAATATTAGATGGAAGCTGAATTAGAGCTAACCATCTGCTTGAGCTGCTCACTGTGGGATGACTTTGCAGATGTCTGGCCCTATGACACAGCAACTACAGTCCCAGCACAATTCAAGCCACCTCAGATGGCTGCAATACTGAACACATCCAGGGCTGAGCACCAGGGGGATGGGATTCAGAGAGCCACACTTGCACTTGTGGGTGCCCTGAAGTAGAAAGTAGGATACAACTTCAGGCTGAAAAGAGGTTTATTACCTTCCTTCCAGGTTTCATTTAATCTCAGCTCTGTGTCCCTCCCCTTCTCTTGTGCACTGTATTTAGCAATCCGTACAGCTACAAATCCCCAACATATTTATTTTTTGCTTTGTGGGGAGTGGGGTAATTATCCTTTATATCAACAACATGATTTTACTCACCCTAGGGTGGATGTAGGAGAGGACTCTCGATTGCAGGATGGAGATGAGGACAGGGAGGAGTAGAATATCTCTTGTCAGGGAGTTCTTCCCTACTGCTAGCGACACTCAATATGTGACTAGATCGTATTCTGCTTTGATGATGCACAAATCATCCTGTTAATCAAATAATTTAAATGCTTCATTTTTACTTAAGTCAATGAGAGTGAACGATCCAAAAACTTCAAATATATATCATTAGGTGTCTTTATCTTTATACGTCTGCTATTGAAATCTTTATATATAGTCCATAATGCTTTTCACTTCCAACTTGAAATCACTCTCTCCTTGAGTAGAACTAACTCTTGCTATGAATACTGGCAATATAAAAATCAAAGACTTGATAATGTAAAATAATTCTGTACATCAGTAAACCAACTGGACATTAAATCTGTTTTGCATTTGATTATATTTTATTATTTTATTCCTGCATTTCACCAAGTATAAATGTTTTGAAATTAAGTTAGTTGAAAGATTGTAAAAAACTGTTGGAATAGGTAGTGAACTTTGTAATTAAATATTTTATCCACATTTGTAAAATTTTAAAAGGGGTGTGTAATTCTGCATGTGTGTCTGTGCATGCATGCAAGCATGTGCATGCCTGTGCACATTTTACTCCTAAATTGGTAAAGTACCACTGTCTGGGGGAAACAGTCTTTTTCCTATTTCTTCACTGATGATTAGTGACAGGTCCAAACTATGAAGCTGAGGTTTGTCCCTTGTTTAGCTGTAAGCTATATTGTCTATAGTCTCTCTAATTCAGTCTGTTTTTGTTTGTGACAAAAATTGACACTATATATGAACTACAGGAGCCATTTTAATTCTGAAAGTTGAAATATTTACATTAAAGAGATTTATCAGTACAGTTACATTTCATTACAAAATATAAAATGATGTTGAAATAAATATTGGCCTTGATCTAAGCTGCTGTCTATCAACAAGGAAAATGCATTCATATTTCTCTTTTCTAAAAATATGGCTGTTCATAAAATAACACAGCAGAATGAATAATACAGAAACTGGGCAGACAATAAAATGTAAGTGGGAAACAAATGTTAACATTCTGCTTATCTAGCTCTTACAAGCAGAAGAGTGCATGTAGAATGGTAATTAACACCCACTCATCACATTCTTTTAGAAGATTAAAGAATAGGCCCTACCCTCAGTACTTACCTTTGCAAATATAATCTCATCAATTAATCTAATTCAGAAGAGAATGAGGTTTTTATTTTAGCTCACTTAGCCAGGTTTTTTTCTCATTAGACTGTTTTTCTCATTTAGCTCACAAGGATCCATATCTCGTTTAGAGGTGAAAATCCCTTGACCTTTAAATGCACTCAGTTAAGTCTTTACAAAAATAGATGAGAAATCACAGATGTAGAAACTATGAGAACAGGGTTTATGATGTATGATAAAACTGAATTTTAGCTCCTTTGGAAATGTGTTTGTTGCATATAAAAATCGAACTCTGGAAGCAGAGCATTCCATTTTGGGCCCAGGATGTCACATATCTGCATTGCTGACAGTGCTAGCATAGATAAATAGCTGTTTTTATTGAGAGACCACGACTTGATTTCCTTCTTATGGAAATGTCATGCAATGTTGTTTTTAATTCAAATCACTAAAAATATGTATTCAGTTAGTTTTTCAAAATGCGTGTTACCTAATAGCATGATTGCTTGGCTGCCTAATTTATGAGAAGTTACTTGCACAACCAGTGGATAAATACAGGTAGAAGTTTTATTCATATAGATACGAATGTATGTGGTTTAGATTTTGAGAATATAAAAATTTAGCCTAAAGAAGAGCCCTTACTAGTTTTAAAATCTTTTTGTTTTCCAAGCATATTTCTTAAACTGACTTCAGGTTTGGTGATTACTACTATGCTCTCACGCTTATATTAGCTGGGGAATCGCATTCCTTTAATATACAGTTCATTTACATCTGGCAACATCTATCCCTGCCAGCATCCTCTCAGTCATGAATCTTTTCTTGATGTTATCATACAAATATTTTTATGCCCTATCTTGCTAAGACTTCAGCAGGTGCCGATATTGTGGTTTTGGTTTTGAATGTTTTATAAATGGAGCTGAAATATGCCTTCCATATGAGTCTGATAGTGAAAACATCTTAGTAAATCTACTTTGAACTGGAATTGTTGATTCTTGGCCAAGAGGTATTAGTTGAGCACTGGTAGAAGCAGATGTAACAAGGCAATGAAGATGATCATTAATGATATTATATAAGTTTGCTGGAGCAAAAATGAAAATTTCAATTTCCACACCATTAGGAGCCTGAAGAAGTACAAAAATGCATTTTACAATCTTCACTCAGATAAATGATTGCTGCTCTCAAACCCTTGAATAGTTTTAACAAATGATTGCTGGCTGGATTTCACTGTTGGACCATAGCTTCAGAAAAACTGTAGTATTTAAATACATAAACAGATTATTAATGAAACCATTCTCTATACCCCTTCCACAATTCCCGGTAGAAAACATCTAGTTAAATATGACTGGAAAATTGAACTGATACCAAGGTTCTCTAATCTCTCTGTTCTTTTGAGTTTATAGATATGCTCTTGTTGATTTATTATTGAAATCCTGTTTTGCAAAAGTAATGTTTTCATGGCGCTAGAATGACACATGAAATGTAGTCCGAGGTAAATTAAAGTACTTAAACACGGTAGTCATCATCTGATTATAACTAAGTACATTAGACAGCTCAGTATCCTTGCAAACACTTAATATATTAGGATGATCAGTCATCAGCACAGTTCTCTTCATCTTGCTGCTATTATGAATTACTTTTATAAGAAAATGAGCTCTTGATTTCTATCTAGGTAGGGAAAGTTTTTCAAAAAAGAAAAAAAGGAACTGTCAGTGTTCCCAAGTGTACCAAGATGCATACTGCTTAATTTCTTCACTGAATTGGTGCTTACTGCAATAATGTGGAATAATGAGGCATTAAAATGACCCTTGTGAATTTGAATGTACGACATAGATACCTGTAAAAAATATTCAGGGAATATGGAATCTCCAGTTTGAAAATTACATAACTGCCAGCTGCACACACAAAAACGTTTCTCTGATTTCTCTGTACCTGTCAGGAAAAATGAAAATCTTGTTCACAATGAAATGGTAAGACAACAGGATGCATCCTATCTTAAAAGAGTAAAATCACCTGGTGTATTTCCATAGGCATTATAACTCTGTTTCACACAAGTGTCTGGTACCAAAAGACAGTACAGAAACCTCCTAGAAACATACCAGTTTCTGTGACTTCTCATATTATTCATTAAACACTGCTATTATTATTTGGTTTCCAAATATACAAATCTCAGAAAACAGCAAAGAGAAAACGACAAAATGTTATAATAATAATAATACAGATCTTCAGAAACTTCAGAAGCTGTAGTTTGAACTGATCTGATGCTACTCAAATGGATTTCATGGTTACTGAACTTTTCAAAAGAGAGGAGAGTAGACTGGGAACTTCTTGTTTGTTGTTGAATTTTCCAGGTTCATATCATTAGTTGCAATGAAGTTGTATATGCTATAGACTATAAGAAAAGATTGAGTCATCAGGGTTACTTTTCTTTTCTCCACAGCTTCATTTTTAGCAACTGAAGGACAGGCCACCTTCTTGGTCTCCAGTTATCTGAGGTACAGCACAGCCATCATAAGTATTTAAAATAATGTTATAATGAATTGGAAAACTAAGAATGGGGGAGGAGAGATCTGAGGGGAAAAAAATTAAACTTGGAGTCTGAAATGAATACTTAACATTAGGAATTGTATAGTATTGCAGGTACTGTGGAAGCAACAGAGAAATGAAGAAAATGTCATTCAGCATATAGACCACCCTTTCACATTTATAGTCTGGAATGACAAGTCTAAGAAAGACACAAGACTCCACCTCTCAGAAAATATAAATTAGAGGTGAAGCAAGCATAGACAGTGGCCAGCCAAGGAACTGCTTGTATCAAGATGTTGTTTGCACTAGCCAGTTCCATAATTATTTGTATTACTTGCCTGAAAATTTAAATATATTGAAAAGCACTAAGTGTGTAAATTGCCATGAGCTCTCTTAATGACACATTCTGTCAGCCTGTTCTGAACTCAGAGCTGGAAGCTGAGTCATGGCTGCAACACAGCATATAGCATATGTGTGGTTTAAATGAATGTACTCTTTGTTCAGATTGTTATTATCTTCTGTGTTTTCCCAGGGGTTAAGTACAGGCTAGGGGCACAGGAAGAAAGTTTTCTGTTCATCCACAGTACATTTTTACACTGTCACAGTAATTGACTGGGTTGCATTTGAGGTTGCTAAAGCGGCACAATTAGCACAACACATACAGTGTGCCTGAGATGCCAAATTGGCAAAACACATTAACCACACAAATAATCTCATCTTCATTCATGAAATACATAACCATATAGAAGTAGAACCCAAACTAAACCATTTTCCACAAATTAATATTAAGGTGTGGTGTTGGATATTCCTTGTCAGAGGTATGAATCCTAGATATAGGAATCACATATCGCACATTCCTTGTGTTAGGAATTAAGGTGATGTTCTGCCATAGCTTGTCATGCATGAAAAAAGAGATTTTTCTCCCTTAATATGTTTGAATAATGTTTCTAGTCTGTCCTAGTAGATGGCTTTCTATAAAGTAGAAGGTGACATTTTTAATTTGTTATTTGCACTGGTTTACTTTTGGTTAATGTAAAGTATTACATTAGGTTTGCTGTTGTTCTTACTTTTTAAAATGAATTTCAAGATAAAGTGTATTTCTTTTATTGATTTAATTATTGTTTTAGAGTATAGACAGGAGCTGTTGTCTGTGAAGCAGAAAAGACTGCGTACTGTGTGTCAAGAACAGAAGAGTTCCAGTTTTATAAAACCTTTTCTTTCCTTGTTGGTAGTTCATCACAAATAAACCTAACCAATGTTCCACTTTGATATTGCAAAAATATACATTGCCTTCTTTTGACTTCTGAGAAGAAAAGACTCAATAGCAGAGCCATCGGAAAACCTCAAAAAGTCAGTTGGGTTTTGCAAGACACAAAAGTATGTTTACAAGTCTGTGATCAATAATTTAAACTTCATTTGTCAGAATAGAAGATGGGTATATATGCTGTTGTGCGTTTTTCCTATGTATTGCATTTGCTAATCCACCGCCAGTCTGCCAAACAGATTTAAAAGGTATTTCTATTTCTGAATGACAGTTGCCTCGAACTTGCAAGGTCCAAAGATCTTTAGAAACTGTGAATTTGTCAGTGCTGACGCATGCTGAATAGCAGGCTAATACATAGGCTAAAGTGTTTGTTGTGTTTCAATGGTTACAGTAGACTCCATTGTTGTTTTCTTGCTGGCTGGAAGCACCTGGGAACAGACAAAAGTGAATCTGTAGCAGCAAGTGCTCTTCCTGTACTGTTTAATCCGTCTGATGTTAGAGAATGCTTCCAAAAAAGTTCTCTGCAGGCTGATATTCAGCTCTGCATTTTTTGAATGAATTCCAATGAAAGCACTTCGTAAAGGAAATTTCAAGGGCGATGTGTTGCAGTTCTTCTGTTCATAAAAATTATCTTCTATGAGTTGAAGGTGATCAATATGTCTGTCAAATCCACAGGTAGAGCACAAGCTACTGCACAACCAGCAATTCAGTCTGGACCGCTGTGAAAGGAATGAGGGGAGAAATTTCATAATTATTTTTGAGGGATAAAGTATACACAAATGGAATTCCTGCTCCCAGATGTCTATTGATGTCTGATCCAAAGGGACTGCACAGCTGGGAATTACCACAACTCTAATCACATTTCTGGAGTGCCCAGTACTATACTCAGCATACCTATTTCTGCTTTTAAGTCAGTAAGAATTGTTTTGAACTGTTTTCCCTTTTTTCTTATTACAGGAAAGGGGAATCATTCTAATGACAATCTCGGTTGAAGTTACCCTCCTCGCTACTGAAGACTACAGGAAACCAGTGTCATGTGGGACATGGTACATTTTTGCTGTATCTCCTTCTTAATCACATCTGACTAAGATGCAGTATTAGGCAAGGAAGGAAAAAGTAGAGGGATCAAAAGGTTGCCCTCTGACTTACACACTTGACCCTATAACGGTTTAGCAGAAGGAGCTTAGGGTGACTACTGAGCATTAGCTGAGCATTAGCTGAGCATTTCCAGGATATGGAAACCATTCTGTTTTATCATCAAGCAGACAACACAAACTGCAAGCTCGCTCTTTCTTTTTCTTTTTCTTTTCTTTTTTTTTTTTTTTTCCCCAAACTGAATAGTCTGCTTTTACCTGACAAGGTTTGCAGGTAATCCATGGCTTGGATATGCAGTAGTTCCTCACCGAGCAACAACCAACCTTTATTCCACTGTCCCAGGGGCACAAGGATGAGGCATGAGATCTGAAAGAGACAGCATCAGCCCATAGATCATGGAGGCGAGGGCAGAGCAATGTGCATGCTCTTTCTCACAGCTGCTCTTTTTCCCAGGGAGCAGCTCTGTGTCCTGGTCAGGCAGATCTCTTGTAATTTATAGATTCCTCTGTCCTAGGACTGACCCTTTCTTTGAATGATTTCAAGATGAACATTAATTGTGCAAATGACTACAAGCTAAGAACATTGGATGAATTTAAGCAGTCAGCCATCCGACAAAGAGATTTTCATCAATATCCATGGTTACTCAGAGTAATACATGTTACTCTGTTGCATGGTTACTGCAACAGAGCAGATGTGCAATGGGATACTGATCTTATTCTGGCAAAGATGAGCACACACACACTTTTGGAAGAGAGGACTTTTCGCACCAGCCATGCTTTCTGTCTCAGAGTAAGGATATAAATGCTGATATACAGCCTAACCTTGGTAAAGGTGTAAATAGTAGTTAAATGTAATTCTCAGTGGAATGCAGGAAGACCATAATGCTGTTTGCTTACCTTTTTGAATGGACATCTCAAGACAAGGGATTTTCCTAGGTTGGTCCAGGTTGGTGACTGTCATTTTGAAGGAATGTCTTTTGCATCTCAGAATCTCCTTAGTAAATTAAAAGGTAAGAGAAGCATAAAAGAAAGACAAAAGCTTTACTGTTGCATAATTTTGTCTTTTTAACCCTTAGGCTATTGGAGATGTCTTCTTTCAAGAAGATAACGATGAAGAAGATGGTGTAAAAAAAAATCAAATAATGATTGGCTGAGCATTGAAATGGCATGAACAAAAAAAATATGCATAGTCAATCTTCTTGTACCTGCCACAGATCAACACATCTCATTAAATATCTGTTGCTTAGCAAGTCACTAGAAAAAGTAATCAGGAAAGGATAGCTGGTAGAAGTCTTTTCTCTTTTTTTGCCCCATAATTTAAAACATTTAATTTTCTTTTGCATTTTAATTGCTTTATGTTTGGACCCTGCTGCAAAGTTGACACCATTTCTATTAAGAAAGAGGCAAGTTTTCCAGATTGTTTAATGTGCCTTAGGTGGATTGCTCCAAGATGTAACACACTTACTGGCATTCTCAAGTGAGCCTTCAGCAGATCTGAATCATTTAAGGGTTCACCCTCATCTAGTTAAAAATCAGTGTTTGAATATCTATCAGTATGCAAAACATTCATTTGCTACTAGAGTTAGAGGTCCTTATTATACCAGGAAGAATTTAAGTTTTAATTAGCATTTCCTCTGGTGTACTAAACCCACTGAGATTACTACACTTAGTAAAATTTAATTAACTTGACAAAAGATCCTAATTGTTTTCATGCCACTAGTCCTTAGTGGGACTAAAAATAATACCCTTCAAATTAAGTGTCTACAACCAACCTTCCTCTTGGTTGTCCTATATACATAAAATTGGTTGGCCTACATATATATGATTGTAGTTGGTAGAAAGTGTTGCCTAATATGGAATCAAGATTGTTTGCTCAAAGATGGAGATTTTTATGGCAATGCATAATGATAAAAACATATTAGTCAAAAGACCTCAGCTAACATTAATTCTTCCCACCATCTTACTAAGTTTTGCAAATGGGAGGTTTATTGATTTGTCTAGGTGCACAGACTAATCAAAGAGACATAGCATTCATTTAAATCAATATAGTAACATAATATTGGCAAGAGAAAAGGAAGACAAATGTATCAATAATGTAACTATGATAAACAATATATATCAAGGGTAGCGTGCCTTGGAGAAATTTGAAATTAAAATAAAAATAGTTCCTGTTCAAGACTCTTCTCATATCTATTCCTTTCTCAAATAGATCTGCTTACATAATTCTAAGGCTTTATTCACTTTGAGACACTCATCTTGCAAGAAATGTAAATGTGGAAAGTATTAGTGTGCAAACAGTCTTAAGAGTATTGGGGACAGCTTTCAGCTCAAGAGATTTGTTACGGAAATTTATATGCAGGACACAAGTACTGGAGTCCAGTGAATTCTTCGGCTCTCAATGTCTAAAGAGAAGAAATTAAGGAGAAGGGATCAAGGAAAAATACCTAAGTTCTTCTGCCAAGGTTGGGATTTCATTGCATGCATTGAATGGATCAGATATTTTGTCTAATTATTATCTCCAAAATTTAAGGAATAAATCAGCTTATCATCCTAGGACATCAAATCAATTACTTGTTATTTCTGTACTGAACTTTGTCAGGACTGAATATCCCTGGTGTGCTTAGAAATTACTGCTAATACAGGTATGGTTTTGACAACAAAATCCATTATGTGGATACTCTTTTTTTTTAAAGAAACAGTGTCTTCAGTAAGGCTTAAAATTTATCCCCTCCTGAAATAACACGTCAGACCAAGGTTTTACAATTGAGAATGCGAGAGAAAATTAACTATATGTATTGTTAAGTCCTTATAGTACTGGGAGGGAAAAAAAAAACCTGTAAATTTCTGCATCAAGTGTCTTCAACTTCTTTTTCTGCCCAAACATCTGGTAGCTTTATAACATTTGAATACTAGGAAGATTACATTGGCTGATGATCCTTCCAGATTGGCTGTTAAACACCTCTTTTCTGCTTTCTTTGCCAAGTTCCTCCTTTGTTTCCTTCTCTCTCATTTTAAAGCACAAGGTGCTCTTACAGGCCTCAGTTTCCATCAAGATTTATTGATGCAAACCTAATATATCCAGCTATTCTAGTTAAATTATTAGAATCTTCTGAATATTCATAAATAAAATATTTTTAATTAACAGCTCTATAGAATCCACATTGATAATTTTTGCCCAAATAAATAGAGCCTTTATGATAAGCCTTTCACTCAAACACCACATGTGTGAAAGACCGTTCAGCTTTGTTCCTGTTGATAATATATTTAGAACATTAAAAAGATCAGTGCTGTTCCTCTTCCCATCTCTGCTTTTGAATCATTGAATCTAATGAATCATTGGCAACATTAGATAAAACATAGGAACTTTATCTCTCTGGTTTAACAAACTGTATAGCAGCTTGGAATACTGTCGTATTCTCATAATCACTTATTACAATGCATTGACTTTTAAAAAGTCTGTTTTCAGCAGTTTTTCGTGACCTGGCCTACTGTTCACTCCAAGTATTTAGATACTTAATATCTACAATGAAAAATAAGGTATTTTATAAAACAATTAATTATGATACAATTTTCTGATCCAGCATTTTCACACACCTTTGGAGTTTTACATTATATCATAACAATTTATGCATTTAGAAAATTGAAGTGTAATTGAAAAAGATAATGTGTAAGTAGTTCTGATTAACATAATGCAGAGGCATGTAATAACGATGTTAAAGACTCAAAGAAAAGAAAGTATTTCGAGCCTCTGAAGTTTTAAGTGTCTCTATCCAGAATACAAGCCATCAATAACACAGTGATATGTAAGAATGCTGAGAACATTTACAAAATCATCTCATTATCCTTCATAGCAAAATTTAATTTAATTTGGACCTAGTCTTCCTCTATTCTAATAGTCTTTCTTTTATTATGTGGATACATTTTTTAACATTTTATTTTTAATATTTTATTTTAAAATTACTTGTGAATTTTAAACAAAAAATAGGTCCTCAAAGCAACTAGTAGATTCAGAATGGTCCTTTTGAAAGAAAGCCTTTGAAAAGAGAATGCATGCTCGACTTTAAATGAGTCTGAGTGTTCTTAAGTACACTACAGTTTTTACTTTTCTATTACAAATTTAAGTCTTGACTCTGTCTGACTCAAGCAAAAGAATAATTTATCATGGAGTAATTTATCAGAATTTTTTTTTTGGCTGTCAATAGCTGATGAAGGATAAGTCCAGTACAGTTCCTCTGAATAAATGGAGAAGAGAATAGTGTTAGAAAAATCGAGGGTTGGGTTGGATTTTAGGGAGGCAAAGAGAAATATTCATGAGATGAATCTCTGATATTTGTCCATGAAAAGGCTTTGTGTAAGATGCTCTTAACCAACTTTAAATGTCAGTATCATGAATATTCATCTCCTGCTGCTTACAACAAAAGCATTTTCAAGAAAAAAACTGAAGAAGGTAAAGCCTTAGCAAGTGTTAACACTCTCTCTTGAAATCAGTTGAGCTGTGCTGATTTATATCACTTAAGGTCTAAAACAAAAAAATCATGTTTTTTGCAAGAAAACCAGTTTATACTTTCTTTAACTATCAAATTACTTTGGAATTCTGCAGTGACAGATTTTTCTGGGAATGAAGCATAGTATCAGGCTGGAAGAACATTGGTGCCATGAGGAAGGAATAGCTATTTCATAAAGTTTAACCAGCCATAAGCATCATATACAAGACTGAAGAGACAAGTTAATATTTAGGTAGGAAAAATCCCAAACTGATGGAAAAACATCTGCTTCATTTAAAAACTAATGGAAAATATCAGTGCAATAAAAAGAAATAGTGCGATTAAAAGAAAGGGGAATGCTGAGGGAATGTAATTTGTGGAAAATGTTTATAAGCTTTGTACATCTATTGAGGATTGCTTGTGCACTCCTCTCCAATCAACAGAAATTCAAATAATGTTACAGTACAAACAAACAAACTGTGATTTTTAAAGCAGATCTACAAACTCAACAGAGTTAACATTAAGTCATAGCAAACATTCTAGCCACAACGCTACTCTACTTTTTCTCGTCTTTTTTTTTTTTGTTGTTCAGCAAGAAGAGACAGGCTATATATTTATGGCAAAAAAACTAGTAGAGTAATAATAATTTGGCTTTGGATTTTAGCAACAACTATGAAGCATGATAGTTTTCTGACCATGTTGGCCAAAATTGTAGTATTGTCTTCCAAAATTTGTAGAATTCGGTAAGTTTTGTGTGCATGCACAGTCTGGTTTTAGTTAGTGTGATATAGGAATGGAGAGAACTCATTCCTCTGTTGATTATATTACTCTATACAACTGTAACTCGACAGACTTCATGTAACAAAGGTTACAGAGCTGTAATATAGAAATGAACTGAGGAAAATCCATTTAGAAATAAATCTGATTCTTAACCCTATCTTATCTATAATTAGATTGGAAGTCAAAGATTATGGCAGAGAGTTAAGGCTGCATTTCATTTCCATGTCTTCTTTCAGATGTTGGAAGTCCTGAAGACATTGATCATCAGTGATCTATGCCCAGCGTTGCTCCAGATTCCACGATGGGACCACACCACCTGCCTCTCTGGACTGAACCACTCAGTTTCTGATTTACAATGCACAGTGAGGAACAAAACTCTGCCCACCCCTTCCAGTGCTGCTGCTCTGCCCCAGCCCTGCTCCTTGCTGCAGGAGAACGTTGTGCACACAGAGAGGTCACCTGCCCCTGTCTCCTCAGGTAGGACCGGTGCAGCTGCTGCAAGGTTTCTGTGGGCTGTCACAGACCCTGGGCCCAGGTGCCCCCATCCACCAAACAGGTGACTAAAACAAAACAGCTGTAGAGGTTATTGAAATACCCTTAATCTAATATCCACTTAGTTTTTATAGGAAATATAATTTTTTTTTTATAATGATAATATTGTGTGAGAATGAAGTATTTTATTTGCATATTTTAACCTGCAGGGAAAGTTCTAGATGAGATTTTTTTCTAAATTAATGTGACAGCAAATGTCCTGTTCAGACCTTTAATTGCAATAGATAAGCATATTAATTAATATTTTTGACTCAAGAAATTGCTTAGTTAGCAATGTATTCTCATATTTATAAGACCTAATTAGGCTTCAGTAGTAACATCAATCACCAGAGGTCAGAAAAATCCCTGATTTCTGTTCGTACACTTGTTTGGGTCCTGGTTTTGCACAAACACTTCTCCATGGCAGTGGTGGGGCAGGGGAGAGGCTCATCCTGAGACCACATGCACTCTACAGAGGCTTCTCTGTATTTGTCACTAGCGAATACAAGCTTTACATTACCTGTTGGTGTAAGGCACAAAGTGCCTTCGCACCAACTGAAATGTATTTTGTGAGGAGAGAGGGAAAATTGATTGTTTATAGTAGGAAATAACCATAAAAGAGTCTTATACCTGGAGAGGATATTTTTAGCATTTTTTTTCTCATTATTTTAATGTGTTTCTGCAGTGCTTGCAGTTTTAACAGAGAGATTTGTCAGCATTCTGACTTCTTTGTATCAGTGCTTGTGTCAAATGTTTCCTAGAGAATATCTTGTTCCGTCGTCTTTCCACATATGACCTTGTCAGAAATTCCTGATAAACAGACTAAACAAGATTTTCCATATTATTTTCTTTCACTCTGCTTTTCCACCTCTTCGCAGTTGAATTAAACTGCAGCAATAAAACATTTGAAATACTATATGCATTAGGTGGGCACATACTGAACATCTTGAAACGTTGATTTAAAAATGTTGAGATCTGTAGACATCAACATAGATTCTAACATGACTCGATAGGCAGGCAGCAGCGTTATAGTTATATATACAACCAAAATGAACATTGTAGTAGAATTTGTGTGCAGAGCTGGAATAATAGTAGAAACCCAAGGTTTTGTCCTGTCCTTGTCATATGTGATCTTATGCACATCTTTTTGGACCTCAGTATTCCTATGGTAGACAAAGTCATGTATTCCCTCTTGTCTCCGTTTTACTCTGTTCTTACCAGCTCTGAAAATCTGTTCCTTTGTTGATCTGATTGACCCCTCAACAAGACACAAAGAGAGTTGTCTAACTCCTGGTATTTGGTTTCCAGGGGGATGGTGGCTCAGCATTCTCTAGTCACCCAAGACCCAGGCGCATAAAACAGTTACACATGATGTTTACTCAAATTCCAGTTTTAAATGCTTTGCTGAAAGACTAAATATGGAACCTAACTATGTTCCCATGAAGATAAAAGTGGGCCTGCTCTCCTCGTTACAACATTGTTAAGTTTATCATGCTGTCTATCTGTCTATACTAAAGCCAGACTTCCCTGGTAGAATGCTGAAGTTAAAAAATGAGCTCACCAAAGTCAGGAAAAACACAGATAGTGCTCTACTTTACTTGTCACAATCTAAGCTGATCCTACCATTTGCCATTCCTTAAAAGATATGGATCTCACAACTAACGGTTGTTGATGCCAGATGGGCAGATCTTTCTCTGTAGATAAGTGGGT
The DNA here is from genome assembly GCA_013398125.1 of Aegotheles bennettii. Lineage (NCBI taxonomy): Eukaryota > Metazoa > Chordata > Aves > Caprimulgiformes > Aegothelidae > Aegotheles > Aegotheles bennettii. The sequence goes on along the minus strand of VZRW01001045.1, from coordinate 1,134,632 downwards.
GCTGGAAGCCTCCTGCCAAAATAATGTCTGGAATGCTGGAAAAGGAGAGCTCCACAGTGACTGGGAATTAGACCCAACAGGTGCTGCAGGGCCGTTGGAGCTGGAGAACTCACTCAGAACTGTAAAATTATTTCTTGGTTATGCAGAAAGCCTGTTCAAATTTCTTTTATAAGAAGATGGATGTAGTGGAGGGAAATGCAATTTGAACCAAAATAGAAAGGAATGTGCTATGCTCAAAGCAATGACTCTCTCAGCTGAAGGTACCTTAGTTTAAGGTTTAGTTATACATCTCGTTTTCAGTCATCTCAGAAAGCCATGAGATGTTGTCAGACCTCAGGTCAGATTCTGGTGTTTTGTTTCCTGGGTTTACTTTCTGAAGTTTAATGACAGATCAAGAAAGGGCTGAGAAAGAAAATGAACGGTACCTATGGAAGCAACCAATTCATACACTTGGTATTTCATGTCTGAATTCATAATTCTAGGTGAAATCAGCCTTTCTGAGCAACTGCCTAGAACATTTATGTAGGGCATAGACTTTATGCTGGCCCGCACAGAAGAAAATCATTACATTCAATAGTGTTTCTCTGGTTTATGTAGATCATGTAGCCAAATACTTTGTATTTTTAGCTGACATGCAAAGACTTTCTCAGTACAATGTGGTTTAGAAAAATCCATTCAGTCAGGAAAAAAGGTTGTGATGACCCACTAAAGAAACATTCCTTAAAACCTGGCAGTTTAATTTAAAAATGTCTTGTTTCTTCAGTCTGTTAATCCTAAACAAGCCCTGGACATTTTTGAACTGTGCAGCTAATCCTGAGAATGCTCACTCATGCAAATTGTTGCTTAGAATAGGAATAAAAGATTATGCTGTCAGGTTTCATATCTAGGATATGCAGGACTTCTCATTTTAGATTATAGAAATGCCATTACTCTTCTGGGGTAATGAAAGAAACCTTGCACAAGTACTGCTTTATTATCATTAAGGTAAAAAGAATGAAGAATAATAGTAGTATTTGGCCTGTTTAGGATGGAAAGCAGTATCTGTATCTAAATGCAGTTCATAAAAACTGAAATTGGCCTACTTAGTTAAAAATCCTTCAAGTGTATCAGCATTCCAAATGCTAAGAAGAGCTCACGGGACTTTTTAAAAGGTATGAGGCTTAAGCTTCCTCCAGCATGTTCGACATTTGCATGAGTAGAAGATGCCTTCTGATGGAAGAGAGCAGGATTGATCTGCATTAGCATTAGAAGTTTCTCCATTTCTTCTGCCTCTCTATGAGTCTTCCAGCTATTGGGCATGGTGGCTACTTACATTTCTTGAGGGAAGGGGAGGAAAGAGTGAGATCATAGCCCTAGATGATACGGCCATAGTAAATTATTAATTATTGTGATGTATATATAGCATCTGCCTTAAGTGATACTTCAGCAACATGAAATATGACAGGTTGTTTCTTTGTTTCTAATGATCACATAGACAAAAAGCCTGAGACAACTTTTTTCTTCTATTTCACCTTTTTGTGTTTTTTTCTTTTTCTTTTTTTTTTTAACTTCATAAACATGTGCTTTATATGAAATAATATGACAAAAGAATGAAGACGGCATTTACAACAGGACAGACAGACTCATCTTCCAATGCACTATGTAAAGCATCTTGTGTGCATTGACATTCCTCCTCTTATATAAATTTTACGTATGTATTTCAAAACTTTCACGTGCTTCTAAACCATAAATATTTAATTCTCAATATTATACTCAATCAGGTTAGATGATCTCTGAAAGATATTGGTGGTAAAAGCTNGGGCAGGCATTGATTAATAGCTCCCTGGGACACTCTTGACACCTCTGCCTGGATCAGAGAGATAAGAGACAGCCAGAGTCTGCCAGAGAGCTGTGCCTTATGCAAGCAAGGCAAAGGTTAGCAGCATGGAGGAATTCCTGCAAGAAATGTGAGATACGCAGTTTCCTCTAGGGCAGGATAATGGTCTGCAAAGGGGAGTAATAGAGTGAAGGATCGTTTTGTAGTACTCAAGCAAAAACAAGAGACAAGACAGATGATGTTAAAGGGTTAGAATAAAAGCAAGAATAAGAATCCATGGAGAAATGAAACTTAAAGTATGTCAAATGTGGGGGGTTTTTTGAGAGAGTATAGTTTAATTCATCATCTATAACAGAGGGCTTTTGTCATGAGAGGTTTTTTTATTCATTCTTTTATATCATAATTTGCCATGCTAAACAAAGTGCACATCTCCATTTTGGAAGGAGTATCAACAATACACCTAATAGTAGAGTCCTTATTTAGTTAAAATAATGCTCACATTATAGTGGTGCGAGGAGAATTCAGATAGATTGGTTAGAATAGTTTGGTCTACAAATGTGTGTTATTCGTGATAATTGGCACAAAGCATCTATTGTAGCAAGGCAGTTTCCATGACCCCAGAACATTGCTAGCATTTGTTCCATGTAAAATGGAACAGAATGCAGGAATTTGCAATGCTCAGTCATCCATTTAACCTAGCATCATGCCTTTGGAAGGGTCCAGAATCACATGCTTCACAAGAAATGGAAAACTTGTATTTAAGATTTACTTTATCTCTTCCCTAGACTGTGCTTAGAATTCATGGTACAAAGCAAGTGGTCTTCTTGTAATCAGTTTCCACTTGAAGTCATTGGAATATTTTTCTTGAGTAAAATGTCATCACACAGGTTGCATTTCTGACCAAGCAGAGAGCTTTGTTATTTACAGATCTAACTATTAGTAAATGCCGTGCATAGAAATAAAGGTGGCTTTAAACTTTGCAAATGTCGTTTGCAAAAAAAAAAGGCACAAGACAGCCTTGGGAGAATTCTGTAAACAGGATTTGATTCAGAAAACCTGGGAATTATTGGAGGGAAAAAAATAATTTGGCTTTAATGAGCTTTGACTTAGTATTCAAAGTAGGAATTTTTTACACATTTGGGAGTACTTTGCATTAGCACAAATAAGCCAGGAGCACAAATCCTTGGAATTGGGATTATTTCAAAAATTTTTTAGGCTGACATCACTGATTTGGTTTAACCGCATCCTTTTCAGTGGGAAAGGTAATAGGCAAAGGTCCATCAGTGCACGACAATATAAACTTGTGCTCAGCAGGGAGTCTGGAAAGGACAAAGAGCTACATCATCTCCCAGGTTGTGGGTGAAGCCTACAAACAGTTATTAGAAGCTCCGGAACCCATGAGTGCTCTCTTAAACAGTAAACTCTATTAACTGGTGGTCTTGGAGAGAGAGCTACAAGTGAAAAAGGCAAAATGTCAGGTATCTACTGCTTGGCATGGAGGTATGTACGTAAGAGAAAATCACCTACAGGAACTCAAGAAAATCTGTTTCTTTGGGCCAAGAAGGAGGATTTAGAAAGCTCTTCAAAGAGCTTTTATTGGAAAAGTCATTTGGAGAGGTGTTTTTAGATTATGCAAGGATACATCTTTCAGTTACATCGAGTGCATTACTCATAAGAGACCACACACAACCCACACATGCAGCTCTCATTTTTAAAATGCAATAAGAGAACAACAAAACACAAACTGGATGACAACATAGATTTGTATGGAGTTGGTCTTTCAGCAGTTGAGGATTACCAAATGTTATTTTACAGAGACAAATCATTGCTGCTTGAAGCAGCAAAAATAAAAATATTGCATTTTTTTGCAAAAAGAACATAAATTAATCTATTTAACACTGTTGTAATTACTGTAATCAGGCAGAATGGCCAGAGAGTACTGTAAGCAAAGGTCTTCACTACATGGCATAGGTGGGCCACTTTGTGCCACTCTTGCTTTCTTTGCTGCGATGGGTCTGAGAGTTATCACTATAATCCAAAAGCACAAGATTTTCAAAAAGACAATTAAGAAAATTTTATACTTTTTTTGCAAATAGGCATCTAGTGGAATTTTGTCGCCTGTAACTATTTTTTAGAAATCCCACTAGATACCCTACACCACTGGAATAGCTTTCTTATCTAATAACAGTTGTAACAGTTTTGAAGGGCCCCTTCTTCTTCCTCAGGTCTGTGATATGTTGACCATGCCTTTCTTATGGACTTAGGCCTTTAATGTCAAGGTTGCTACAACTGAAAAGCAAATCTATGAAGGGAGTTTTGCTAGTTTAAAAATCTTAAAAGTACAGTCTCACTAGGGAGACAGATTTGGAAATAAAGGGATAAGCTAATTATTTATAATTAGGTCAGACTGGGTAAGCTGATTGCCATAATTAACATTGCCTAATGACTGTCCTCAGGGATTTTACTTGGATATACCAGGTGAAATCTGGTAGAAGTGGATATCTGTTCTGCTCTTCTGGTGTGAGAGCATTTACAGCTCCTGACTAAAGCAGGCGTGTAAGCAGGGACATGCGTGGGAGGCTGGGAGTGCTACAGGCATGGTGCGGCACGGGAAGCGTCGGGGAAATATAGGTTAGTGTGCTGGAAGGCTGAGCAGGCTGGGTTAATCTGAGTGCTCTCGGGAGGGAAGTATGTGTGGGCTGGGGAAACACTCCTGAGCTAGCAACGAGGGAGCTGGGTGAAGCTTATAAGTAGTTAGAGATCTGTGCATCAAAGCAAACTGCAGCGTTTATTAATTGAAAAGGAATCTCTAGAAAATAGAGGAGTATTCATGTGGTCCAAATAGCTAGGGGGACTTCTTACAGACTGAGTTAACCAAAGATACACAGACTGTGCACGTAAATATTTCACACAGTAATAATGAGTAATGAATATTTCCCTTCCTATAGCTTCTTGCAGGATAAGCTCAGACAAGCTCCTGTGGGAACCCGTATTGACTCTGTGGTAGCGATTGTGCCTGACTGCAAGACATTCTCCTACAGCACAGCATTTTCCTACCTGCCCTTGTCTTGCTGTAGGAACATTTGCTTCCTTCAGCCTGGTTGCTTTAATCCTCTCTATGACACACATAAAATGAAGCTGAATAATAGCCAAGTGGACTCAAGAAATCATTAATGGCAAATAGGACAGAAAAGAACCAGAGACTGAGTTACTTCAAGCCCATTTAGGAAGAGCAATATACACACCTTGAAAGACCAATGGCATGAGCAAAAACTCTGATGTGGCCCTCCTGCAGCTTTCCATCTGGGTGTTCAAATTTCAGGCTACATCCAAGCCTTGGCCTTCACAAGCAGTATCACGCCAGTAGTCCTCATTTGTATTACAGGGAAACACTAGCTCAGGTGCCTCATTCACTGGTAGTTGCCTGATGAGGAGAGAGAAGATATAAAAATGACTGGTACTTTAGCATGCAATAGCAGACAAGACAATTGATCCCTAGAGAGACTGACAGGCAGGTAGTGGAGGCTGATTGGTGTTGCCCAGTTTTTAATATCATGTGTAGCTCCATGAAAAAAAAATGCTTGTCTGTCTTCACTGACCTGAGGCACAAAAGCTTTTAAGAAGGCCTCCAGGTCTTTCGTAGGTATGCAGTGGTATGGTGAGGGTAAATGAATACACCCAACTGCATTTCTCTGATTTGAGCAGTACTGATGCCTCTCTACTGTCCCTTTGGAAATGTGACTGGGTGTGGGGTTTTTATTCAGAGTTAAAGTGGCTGGCTGAGGTAACAAAATGGGTAGAGGGTCTACAAGACCCACAGCTATCAAGATGCACAACCAAAAGACAGATTATTACTAGAACTGTGTGAAAAACGCAAGGCTTGACATTGATGTGCATTTTCAAATCACATCTTGCTTTCATGGAAATATTCATGCCCCCCAAAAAACAAACACAAAACTTCACAAAAATAAAAAAAATTAGTTTTGTCAGATTTTAAGCACATCTCCCTGTTTTCATTTGCATTAGTTTTCATTTGGAGGTCTATTTCAGCTTTATGTGAACTTTCCCTCTGAACCATACAAAGGTGTTCTTAAAATACTGAAATCCAAAATGAAGTGTTCATTGCAGATCACAGTAAATGCTTTCATCCTCTAATAAGCTTCTAATCCATTTCTGGCCCCCCTAAACTTCAAAACCATTGTTCTGACAGATCTAACAATTTTTTTCAATTAAAAAAAAAATCAAACAAGCCAGCCAACCATTTATTTTGGAGGAAACATGGGCAGTGCCCTGATTAAACAGCCAGAGGGTCACAAACCCACAATTTTATATGGGCATCTATCAGAGGAACGCCTGTTAAAAATGACCTTCATATTGCAAATTCTGGTAATCAAGAACTGCAGCTAGGCCTTTTTGTCTCTTGCTTCGTCCTCCCCAGGTTACCATCAGTGTCTCACTCATACATTTTTTTAAGACATTTATGACCTGTCTCAGTTAGCCTCATTTTCCCTCCCACCTGTGTTAAATATTTCTGTTCCTGTTACCTTCGTCCAGGAGAGGGACTATCGGGGTGCAGAGTTTTAATTTCTACGTTACAAAGGACATTACCTTTGACCCAAAGGAAAACAATACACTATTGTCTTACAATTATAGACCATTTTGAAGAGGATCATTGGAAGGCTGCAATTCACAGGTAGGGCTGTCAGCCTGGACATCCCACGCTGACGCCAGGAGGTATTTAACAGCCACTGGCAGAACTGTGAACTAAATGAATGGGTTCCATTGAAACTGGTGCTAAAAGAAAAGACTCATGTGCTCTTAACCAGCACAAGATTGTTCATTATAAAAAAATAGCACCTCCACATTTTAAACTAATGATGACTTTTAGGCATGGTGTAATTATAGCACCAGTGGGAGCCCGTATGTCACCGAACTTTCAAATGTAAAGGTTGTGCCTACAAAATGAAGCCATATATTCCCATTAATTGAAGCAGTAGATTTCCAGTTACACAATATTAGTTTTAATGGTGAGACTATTAGAAAATCTTTGAATTTCTTTTTGCTATTGATCTGTTCTGTTAAGGTGGCATACATTAAACTGATCAAAGTTGGTAAGAGGGTGACATTCGTGCCAGCAAAGTTACAAGTGTAAGTGACTCTTATAGTTGTCATCTGTAACTTAGCATTAGAATAACCTTGGAGGAATGGTTAGTTTTGTGCTGTCAGCACAGCCTGCACAGCTAGAGCATAAAGGATTAGCAAGAGAAATTTTGATGAGGGTATTTACTACTAATGACTGCCTTCAAAATTGCCTTTTATCTACAGCTTTTCAAAGCATTTTCCATTCATTAAGCCTTATAAGACCTCTATAACATTGGTAGAAGATATAGAAATGCAGATATCTTTGTGCCAAAACACACGGTAATACTTTGACAGAAAAGGGCAGCAGTACACACTAAACATTATTTAAAATAGGAATTGCAAAATTTCACAGTGATGTAAAATCTCTATCACTCTGTTAATTAGCATTTGACCAGAACAGGGGAGCAGTCCTGCTCTTAAAAAAATAGTGTGCAATAATCAGTAAATAGTGCTGCTCAGGGCTTCTCTTTTGTGTTGTAGCAGTATAACACAGATGTGTTATGCAGTGATATTTTTAAAAAAAAAAAAAGAAAAAAAAAGCTAAGAATATGAATGGCACCTGTTCTTTTATTGTAATGAAATCTGCTTCCCAAACTGCCAACCCCAAGAGATCAAAAGCAGTGAGTCTACTAAACTGATGAGCTGAAAACCCTGAGATTTAAAAAATAATAAATGTAGGGTCTTTTTTTTGAGGTCTTTTGAGCCTTTAGAGTCAGATTTCCATTACTCTGCAGCCTCAAGGAAAGGAAGGAAAGGGAGGAAGGAAGGACGGACTTTCTTTTCGTTCTTTTTTAGTATACTAGTTACTACTTTTTAAATAATGGGTTAAGTCTCAGTGTTGCCATTTAAATTTCTAGTAACTTGAAGCACCTCAAAATTCAGCAGTTGCTATAGGAGCAATGTTTAAGGGCTATCAATACAATTACTCAGTCCTATAAAAACACAAGTAATTTAATAGCATATAACTGAAGGCTGCCAAAATATACAGTAAGCTGTTGGAAATCTGAAATTATATGCACATGTGTCAGTGTGAGTCAATGAATGATATGTACATTAGAGAAAAAAGGAGGAACACATTTTTACTTGACAATGACTTGTGGAACAAGCTTCACAGTATCTCTGAATATTTTTACAGGGAAAGATGTAAAAGGTAATACACAGGATGAGTTGCAGAATCAGCCGTCCACTGTTCAAAGGCTACAGGAATTTTTTGCATCAGTAAGTGATAGCATCTCCCTGCAGTGATCAGAAGACTTGGTAAGAATGAAGGGTCGTTGTCACAGTGAGTAAAATGTTACATCCAATTTGGGTGGCTTCCAGGGAATTTTGTTATTTAGTTAGTTTTCCTATCGTTTTATCATTTCAGCTCATTAAACCAGCCAGAACTTAACTCCACTTAAAAAAAAAAGTCTTGTGCCAGTTAAGTGGTGCAGAAGAAGGTTGGATGAGCACCAGAGATGGTACACTGAGAGTGGGAGGGAGGCAGCAGGAGGGTGCAAGAAGGCTCTTTGCAGCTTCTGCCGTAACTTTCTTATTGGTTTGAAGAGGGAACCTATGGAAATTTACTCCTTAATTTTTGGTGGGTGTGAAAATCCCCACTAACCTAGCGCAAAGGCCTGACTATGTAAATAATAGTAGTTATAATAAGGTTGTTATAAAAAAATAAATGAAGTCTTTTCTAGGTAACTCAGCTTGTAAGTGCTTATGCAGTAGTCCGTTTTTTTGTTTCTTAGGGCTGTAAAGCTGTAAATTTGCTGATTAAGGAATCACTTGTTGGGTAAGAAGCACTCTTGCTCCTGGGTGGAGTGCAGCAAGCTAGATTTCACTTTGCAGTGGTCATGCTGGTTAAAATATTCCCATTCTGCAGTGTTAATATATTCTTTAATAGCCTGGTTCTGGCCATTGAAATTCACTGTAGGATTTTTTTCTCCACCCAGTTGGATTCACAGCATTTTCAATTATTTAGATAGAAAACAAGCAAACAAAAAAAATTACTTTGTTCCACAAGAAGATGGAAACTTTCAAATCAATTCATGGAGCACAGATCCTTTTACAGGCAGGATCTTGGGAAAAGATTTGGAAAAAAAAGCAGCACACTTCAGATTTAGGGCTCTTTTGAAGCCCACACTAGGCACCAACAGAACTTTGAAGTCTTCTAAATGATCATTTTATATATAATTGAGAGATGGTTCGGTTAGAACACTCAGCTAATTTTTAATCATATATATTGAAAAGTATAGAATAAGCATGTGGATATCCTTTATAAGGCTTGTTGACTATTGGAGTATGGTTGAAAAAAGGCATTTACTGCTTAATGTGACTATAATAACTGCATGGCCACAAACCATTAGGTTATTCATCTGATAGGTGATTAATTTCCAGGGAACATATGTTAACAGAGTAACGTATTTCCCTAGACCTCCTCCCCAAAAGGTTCTCACAAAGCAATGTCAATGTTTTGTATATCAGGACAATTGAAAAAAATATATGAAAAATTAGAAGAATAAGGTTTAAAAAAATTGTTCCAGCAAAATTAATTCTAGTGTTTCAGTAAGTACAGGGAAAAAAATTATTCCTACAATTTCTGGAAAGTTCCAGAAAGTAACAATACAGTGGTCATGAGAGAAAATTATTGCAACTAACTTACTGTGAGCATGAAATGTATTGTCACTGTTCCCTGACTTTTGAAACTGAGTAATGCAGGTTCATAAAATTACTATAATTTCTCAAGAATAGAAAACTTGTTTAAACTCTTTTAAAATAAGCACAAATGCCATTATGTTCTAACCATCCTTATAGGCATCTCAATGCTCAAGCTCCTCCATGGGGGCTAGTGCTGAGCCTGGGGAGGGCAAGCAAAGGATGGAGAATTTTGTGCCCAGACTCTTTAAAGAATTTGGCTGCCAAGTACTAACAGGTCTTCAGTGACCATCTGCAAACTGAGATTTACTTCCCCACACACTAAAGCTTGTACATTTTCTACTTTTGGATGGGTTTTCTTAGGGAGAGCTAAGTGTAAATCAGTGACAACATGGTTATCCTCCTGCCAGTTTCCACATCCCAGCTCCAAATCTCTGCAATGCTGAAATTTCATAACAAAAGCAGTTGTCGGGATTCTTTTAATCTTTTCACTGAAACTTTTCATGTACTCTGTTCCTCCAGAAACTTAACTTTTTAAAAAACCAATCCAGGAAAAAAATTAGTTTAAATAATTTATATTTGAGAATTTATAAATATGTGTGTGTTTGTGTGTGTGTGAGCACACATCCTTCCAGGGAGGATCTCGTAATGTGAAGTTGCAGTGTTGACTACCATGATATTGTGTAAGGACATTTCAACAGGGCTTTTCGAGGGTATCTTACGTCACTGCAAATGTTTGAAAAATAATGAACAACTAAATCTGTCTTTAAAGCTCCCTGTGTATTGTATAAGCTTTCAACATATGGACTTAAATATCAGTAAATCATCTATTTCTAGATATCTAAATCATCTATTTCACCTGCCTGAGAGGTGTATGTAACAGCCATAAGAATATAAGGGTTATATAAAATTGTATCCACTATTTATGTATTACTGTATCCAACACATATGTCCTTTCCATATGGGATGTTCTCACTGTACAGAACATGGTCGGTTCCAAGTATAACTCAACAGAAGCATTCAACCTTTGATTTTAAAACTGTTATCATCTCCACTTCAACAACCCACGTTGAAAGGAAATTCCAGATTGTGGGGGGGAAATGGCTGCCAATCTGAATAAGGAGGAACATCGTCAGATGGCAGGGAAGTATTTGTACTAGTTGTATTAACAGAAGCAATGACCTTTACACACTCCAAAACAAGCCATATGGGCCTTGGATCACAGCAACCGTTTGTCAAGCAAAACTCCTGAATCATTTCAAGCAGTGTTCAAACACAGTCGTAAGAAGCCTGAACACAAAACCGTCTCCTAAAATGCATCTCTGAAAGAGGAGAGATTCACCAGATTTTGAGGTAACTGCTATTTAAACCTTCAAATCCTAAAGCAAAATTTTTTTAATGTAAATTTTGGCCTACCCATTGTTGTGGATGGAAAACAGATGGGCTGCAGTTTAGCATTGCAGAAAGAATCCAAATTGAATTATCTGGTTTGTTCTTAGGAGAGTTAATGAAAGTTGAATAATATGCACTGGCAGCCCCTAAAACCCTGTGTTTTTCTTTCTCTTTTCTTTGGCAAGGTGAGACTATTCTGCATTAAATTTGCATATGGCCACCTTTCTCCCTAGCATAACTCTAGTGATTCCTCTGACCTTATTGTTGATTAATATGGGCCCTAAAGTTAACAAATTTGCCCTCATTTCTTAGGTAATCTCTATGCTCCTTATAGCTTCTGCAAGTGAACAGGAAAGACCTGCATAAGAGAGCAATGATTTATCCTATTTATTCATTAAACTAGTGAGTGATATTTTGCTCCTCTTTGACGACACTGATCTTTAACTGAAACAAATTAAACCTATACCATAAATTTTCTTAGCGGAGAGAAATACACCGAGTTCTGAGTGCTTGTGGCAAGGATATTAATGGAGTACTCAGGCTGGCAAGCAGAACACATTTCAAATGTGATCTAAAACAGATCAAGAAAGAAAATACCATCTTTCAGGGAAAACAATAACAAAAACCAGAGACCAAATCAAGCATGTAACCTTTCTTGTGAGTAGCATGAATGGAGTATTAA
>VZRW01001045.1:1037986-1122939 GCA_013398125.1 Aegotheles bennettii | reverse complement strand
AAAAAAAAAAAAAAAGGGAGACTGAACTCTGCTTGGAGAATCTCAAAGAGAGGAAGAGTTCCTGTGTCAGAAATCAGGTCTAATAAAGCAATGCAAACAAGGAAGGCTTCTTAGTTCAGATGATGATAAGATTCAAAATGACAGACAATGTCCAATTCTGAAGTTTCTAAGAAAGAGAGGGATGGAAAGTCTTTGGCAGATAAATAACTCTTAATTTGGCCCATTAAGTGCAACAGTCTTTTACCTGCTGGACACCCCACTTCACTGCCATTCAGCTGTGAACAAAGAAGCTTTCATGAGTGAAGCACTTAAAGGATATATCTTGCTTTATAGCAATGCTCTGACCTGACTCCCCCACTACTATGACAGGAGAGATGTACTAAACCAATAGGAGAGTCCCTGAGCATGACACGATTAGAAAGGAACCCAGCAGACAATGGATGAAAGTTTTCTAGGGGACTGTCACTGTTCTTAAAGATAGATGGGGTTATGAGAGAAAGGGATTTTAGGAGCTGCAAGGTTACATTTGAAGTCAGTGGTTGTCTAGATTCTTTAAGATGTTGCACCCTGAACAGATCTGCAGAGCCTCCTGAATGTGGTTCTTCCCATCTGCCAGGCCTCAGAGCAGCCCTCTTTCCTCTAGCATAGACACAAACCTTTTCTCCACGTTGATTTGTCTCTCCTGTCCGTGCTTTTGTGTCAGGTCTCCACCATGGCAAACCAACCAAAGAGCTGGCTGGAGAATGGGGGCTAAGGCAGGCAAGCACTGAGAATGAGTCCCTTCTGTACCTTCCTATGTGCTCAGATTATCTTGCTTGTCTTGTAGACTTCTGTTTCTCTCCCTATATGACATTGTACCAATTAGCCACAAAATAGTTTGCCCGAATCTTTTATCCTACCACTCTCCCTGAAACAGCTTTCAAGACAAATAGTAAAGTAAGCGCAGGGAGACTGGGATGGTTTAAGGGGAGCTCCTCCTTCCACTGCTGCCTTTGCTTCTGCACCTCTTCTGTTGCCTGGCTTTTAAATGCAGGTAGCCTTCCTGGAAATGCTTCTCTTCATCACTTTCCAGAGTCCCCAAACTGAGAAGTGTTTTCTGACCGGAGAGGTTGTGGGTTTTTGATGGTTTGGTCACAGCACATTGTTCTCCTGGGAGCTGCAGCTCTGCAGTTGGCTCACCTACACTGCTCCCCAGACAGCCCTGATTCTCCTGCCAGGAAGGGAGCCCTGACTCTCTCGTCTGTCAGCAGCTATTCCAGCTTGTGACTCCTGGGAATATCATAAATTTTGCCCTTAGACTCTCTAGCCAACACAAATTTGTCATAAAGAATGAGAACGCCTGAGGCTTACAAGGGAGGTCACAAGAAAAGACATAGTCTTGGAGACAGATTACAGTAACCTCCATAGTGCCAAACAAACAGAACAGCTGAGTGGCACTGAAATTTGGCTCACCTCTTGTACCTGTGATGGGAAGAGGCCATTTCCACACTAAATCGCTGGCATGCAGCTTCATGCACTGCATGGGAAGGGTTAGGTTAGACTCTGAATTTTATGGGTGTAGTGGGAGTCTAATGCTCTTTTATTAGCACAACTCCATACTGACCACCATGCTAAAAAAAGCAGGGACTTTCATATTATCTCATAATCCACCAAGGGCTAATAAACACTCAGAAATTCTGGCCTTTCTTTTTCCCCCAAGCCATTAAAACTGTGGTCTCTGTTATTATCATGCAGATATTTTGCACTAGTTTTTTATTACAGTCAAGTACAGATGCCCTTTTTATTTTGAAGCAGTTAATAGCAAAGCTTGCTTACTAAACTTCCTGCTATGGCTGAGAGCAGTTTAGCAGCAATGGTCTCCTTGGACTATTCAGGGTTATGCAGAGCTTTTAATTCTTTAAAGAGTTTGGTGATAAATCGCTTGTGTGTACCGTGATCTCATTTGAAAAGCAGCCAGCAGCTTTCTGAATGTGGTTGTCCACTTCTTCCACCACCAAGCTGCTGTTCCAGCATCAGCCATGTGAAGCCAAGCTGTGCAGTTACAGCTCAGCCCAGCTGGCGCTGGGGGGCTTTGCAAGGCACCATTGGCCACATTGAAAAAACTAAAAATGCCTTGTGTCTATGTTGTAGGTACCGGTGTGTTTGTGTGTGTGGGATGGTGCCCCGGGATCGCCACTGCCCGCGCTGGGGCCATGGCGGGAGCAGCAGTGCCTGTGGGGAGGGAAGGCTCGTGTATAATTCACCGTCTTTTTATTACTATTGTTTTCTGATAAAACTGTTCTAGTTTTTTTCAATCCTAAAAGTCTTTCTCCCTTATCTCCCTGTTATCTTCCCGTGGGGGGAGATAACAGAGAGCATCTGTCACCCGGTTATTGGCCAAAACTGTGACAGATGGCTTCAGGCCTTGCATCGCTTCAGCTGGAGTAAGTTTAGTTTTGCAAGTGTGATGGGAAAGGGGTGGTGGGGGCAGTGAGAAAGACAGACTGCTTTTGTTTTGATCTGCACGTTAGAGTGACTCGATAGTGCTGACCTCGCTGGCGATTTACAGGATCTCTCAATACAATGAATTCCTGCTGCTTTCTTCTTGCCTTTTTGAAATGTTTTAAAGCCACTCCTTTGGCTTTATTTATTTTACTCTTCTATTTTTTTTCTCCTTTACTACAGTTGCACGTTGTTACTTACATGAATGAAACATACAATCAGTTCTCTTTGGGCGGCCATGGCAAAAAATTATGCCATTTTAGCAGTTCTTAGTGAGATGGTTGGTGTTATTGGAGAAATTTTTCTCCATGAAAGGAATTTTACATGACACGGGGCACTTCAGAGTAGTTTGCAGTGCAGTGGCTGTATGTGTAGGCACATAAAGTGTTCATATTCTTTCATTTAACAATGTTTCAACACAGTGCGAGACAGTAGCTTCCAGTAGTGTGGGAGCACTTAGATTACAGTACTGTTACCTCGTTATATTTACTATCATGAGTGCTACCATTTATTCACAGTAGTAAACATTGTGCTAAGTAATAAGTATATACAGGATCTAGGCTTCAGAAAATAATACCACAATTATGAGTGAGTACTGAACAATCTTGAGGTATTGTGTTTAGTGAAAAGCATTTGCTGGAGCATTGTGTAAAGCCACAGAAATGGGCAGTGATCAGTTAGAAACCTTTCCTTTTGAAATCCTCCCCCTCCCCCCATAAAATTCTGAAAGAAATTAAATGTCTCAGATCAAATATGATTCATTAGCAACCAAAACTGCAGAACCTAGGGCAGTCAGCCATTCTGTCTTTGACCTCTTCTGAGGCTGTTAGCAAAGGTGATAGATAGTTGGATGATGGTTTTTGAAGTGTAGATTTCTGCTAAATCAATGGACAAGATATGTCAAATTTCTAGTAATTTTCAAGAGCTTCTGCCAGTCCCCCATAAATAGCTACTCTTTCATTCACTATTGCACTGCACTAGAGCCACATAAATTAACACAAGAGAAAACTATGTTGTGGGCGTTTTTTATAGTTTAATGCATCCAACTTTCCGTTTTAGAAAGCAAAGAACATAAACAACTTTTTTTGCTTATATGTCTGGGTAATGTACAACAGCTCCATAATCAATAATAGAAAATGTTACTGAAAGGCTCAATAGACCTCAAAGAGATAATGTGAATCGGCCATTAACAGTAAGTCATTATAGAACTTATTAAGTGAAGCCTTGGGGCTGTCATAGAGCCTAAAGGTTGACATAAATTTTTCATACACGTTGAACTTTGCTAAATGTGCTTGCATTTGATTAATGATGACTTTCTTCAGTACGCTAATAAGAAGAAGGAAAATATGAGCTCATCTGCAGCAGGGAGAACAGCCTCCTGGAAGGAAGGCCATCTTTGGCAGCAGGGGAACAATGGGGCTTCCTAAAGACGCCCTGCCAAGCACGGGGGAGTTTATTACTCCCTGAAAAATTGCTCCTTACCACCCAGAGATAGAGCAGTGAGCACAGCATGCGAACATGGAAAGTCAGTTTTGTAATTGTGGAAGTGAAAGCATCATAGTTCCAAAACAACACAAAATCCACCCCCCCTCCATCCTCCTTAAGACCTCCATATATCACAAAGAACAATACAGAAGTGCTTTGCTTTTGTGAAGCAGCTCTGTGAGAGGAGCAGTATGTCTGCAAGGCCTGCTGGTGATAGAGCTGGAGGAAATTTGCCTTGGCAGCCTAAGTAGTGAGTCATGGACTCATGGAATTATTTAGGTTAGGGGAAAAAAAGGAAACAACAACAAAATAAACCCTTTACTTGCATAAAAGCCTGGAGAACAGCATATGGATTTGGTCAAATAAAATAAACATGTTTTTTCACTTGTTTGGAAAAAAAAAAGAAAACAATCAGTGACCTTCGTCCAAAGCACCCACAAAGTCTCAGTCTCTTTCACTAACCACCAAAAATGCTAGACATGCCTAAAAATTCAGGGACTTGCTTTAAAAAAAAAAAAAAAAACAAAAAACAACTACAGAGTAAGTGTATTTTTCTCTTTCCATTTTTTTTAAACAACTTTTATTTTTATTTATTTATTTTAAGAGACCAGCCTTGTAATTAAGAGTAACAAACAGCCCTACCCAAGAGGACTCAAGATAAACCAGACGTCTTCTCCTAGGCTCAGACAGATAAACAATTAGGTTTTAGTCCTGATTTTACAAACATAAAAGGAAAAAGAAGTGCAGAAAATGAGACATGTCTATTTCTTCTCTCCTTCTAGCTATATGGGGTGAAAGATGGTTTATTCCCCATCAGTACCAGCTGTTAATTTGTGATTCCTAAATTGTCACTCCAAAGCAGAATTTACCCCAAGCTATGGAGTGCTTTGCCCACCAGCCTGGCTGGTGTTTTGGTTGTTGCTTTTCTTGATGCAGTTATAAACTACTGCAAAAGGACTAAACAAGTACTAAAAAGAAAACAATAAACAACTCAGAAGTTGGAGAGCTCACAAGCTTTGATAAGCTCAGGTTCAATTCCTTGCCCAGTTAATATTTAGTTATAGAACACAAATTGTCAATGGAAAGCCAGTAAGTCTGAAAGACACGTCTCTGCCTTGAAGGAGGTTTTAGACTCACATACAGGTCAAGCAAGTCTCCCTCTCTTTGGGCAGCTGCGTTCTCTTTATTTCCAAAGGAAAAAATCTGAAATGCACCATGTATTCTGCAGCCACCCTATACAGGTAAGCACTTGACCCTGGTGTGTACAACCCACCACCTCTGTCCAGGAGACAGGGAGTCTTGGACACTGGCAAAGCCCATTGTGCCCATGCACACGTGAAGTTACCATGTTGTACATGGAAAGCTGCTACCTGTACATGAGGTTGTAGCTTCTGCACTACTTCGGCTGAGAGAAGGGAGGAAGTAACAAATACAGAGCTAAAGCTGGTGAGCAGGCAAGGCCCAGGACTACTTTGTACAGCGCTACAAGCAGCGTGTGTTTCAAACCACTAGAAATCTCAACTGAGAAGAGGTCAGAGTTGGTTAAAATTGTTGTTCTTGTGACTTCGAGTATTCATAGCCAGCCCAGCTTGATCAGTCAAAGATTTGAAACAGCTGTCCTTTTCAAATGCTGAGATTAGTGATATTAAATAGTGGAAAACTTGTTCTCTAGTATACCTGACATGGAACTGGGTCAGACTGGTTGATTCCCCAGTCTGTCTATATCAGTGAAAACAATAGCAGCGCTCCAGAGACTGGCATCTAATGCTGGGTTGGGGTTTTTTGGTTTGTTTTTGTTGTTGTTTTGGTTTTTGTTTGTTTTTTTTTTTTTAAATACAGAATGTGATTCTGGTGCTGATTGTTCAGCTTCAGTTATAGTAGCTCAGTATTTCAATCAGTCACTTGCACAGGAGCTACCTAGATTTTATTTACTGAGCCTTGCAGTCAAAACACGTAATTCTGAGAAGTCTGCTGAGTGGGAAAGACATAAAGGAATCTCAAGCTTTAAAGTTTGAGAAAGCTTAAGGTTGCCTCTTTATAAGCCTGATTTAAATTCCTGTTCTTCACTTCTTCTGTAAGCATATCAGCACCAACATGATAAAGTCAGCATTTTGTCAGTCAGTCAAAAATACAGCGCAGCCAAGCAAACATGCAAATTATTTAAAAGCTTTTCTCATCTGTGGTCATATCAGTTTCTGAGGCATGATCTTGCAGAAGACCATATAAATGCTAGTGGCAAGCTTGCACTCCTTGACATTGTATCAAAAGCTGCTTGACATACATAATGGTGAGAACATGACAGGCAATCTAAAAAAATCCCAAACAAACTCCCCTTCCTATCAGTGTGAAAGTTTTGAGAGTTCCCTTAGCAACCAGCACTGAACTTACTTGCATACCTAATTGCTTCTTGCCGGTGATGAGAGAAATTGTGTACAAATGTACCGTGGATGCACGTGAGATGGGAGGCATGTTAACCTTGCTCAGATGCAAGTTCTTCTAGTGATAAGCAGCTAGACAAGGAGCTGTGCATTTTTGCCAACAGGAGCACACACATGTACTCAGCTCACAGAATAAACATGACTCCTGGCTAATGTCACGCTGTTACTGAGGACATTTGGAGGGTTTTTTGTTGTGTGTGTCATGTCCTCCTCCCCTCCCCCCCAGATGATGTCTCAGGGCTTACAAGAGGGAAAAAAGAAGCCAAAACATTATCTGCATTTGCTACTGCCCCTTGCCTTACCTGGCTCAGTTGTGGTGATCCTCCTTTTAATTAGGTTTTGTCTTCAAACCCACTCAGTTGTAATTAATCTTTCAGTTGCCTTCCATGGATGTGAGGCTTAGTCCTTCCCTGAGTTTAGTCGGGAAGAGACCGAGGCTATGCTAAAGTAATTCCTGCAAGTAACTCCCTTCCCAGGCTGCTCAGATCCGCGGGAGCACTGTGGCAGACCACAACCCAATCCCTCTCTCATTTGTGTTGGGGACTAACCCAGTACTGCTGCACTGGGCTGGTTTTTACACTCTCAGATCATAAACCCAAGACTCCAGCAATCACTGCTGTGAAGTTTAACACAAATAAATGTCTTCTTGTTGTGCCAAAACACACTATTCATTGGCCCTGCTGCAGATGATATGTAATGAGTATAATTCCCAGCATTTCAGAGGTAGTGTTGGCTGAGATTAGCAAGACTAACTTAATAAAGCACTAAGATAATTGCATATTTGCTGGGAAGGGGAAAAATAATCAAATGAAAAAGGACAAAACCAGCAGGGAAAGAAAATTTATTTCCAAGCATCTACGAGAGTGCTACAAACAATAGAGGCTAAAACTCAAAGCATTTAAAACTATTAAAAAATGTAGTTGACAATGTCCTTCTTAAAAATTAAACATAAAAATGTAGAAAATGCAGTTATTAATTCTAAAACTTGCTCAATACTGAAATAAACCCAGATAGCATCAATGATGATGGAGTCCTAAAAACAACTTTTTTTTTTACTTTATTTCCATTTGTTAATTTGTAAATTGATACTAATTTCATTTTTTTAAATGTTTATTTAAATTTATAATGGAGAAATGTGCAAATCTAGCAAAATATTCTTTGGATTATAAACAGAGAAAAATCAACAACCAAAGAAATTTGAACCGAGTCAATAATAAACTATAGAATTATATAGAATGAATACAGCTATAATAAAGTGAAATATTACAATAAACATTGTAGAGCAAATCTGCTGATTTAGCAAACTCTGCCTTATAAAACATAGGGATATAATGGGACAAATGAATATGTTATGAATATAGAGCTGAAACATCATTCATAATTTCAAAGAGCTAAATTTTAATCTAACTACATATATGGGAGTCTTCAGAAAAGCAATGCACCAACAAATCGGATTTCCTCTCAGATCAAGCAGTTTGGTACCTGACTGCAAATGAAGGACAGGGTCTGTAAAATGAATGGTAGAAAAATGTATATCATTTTTATTTATTGCCTCTTCCCATATTGCAGCTGCTGATCTCTGATCCTGAACAGCAAACTATATTAAATTTAGCAGAAGTACAGCTGTACACAGATGCTGAAAATGTTGATGCGCGGAACATATTCCAATCCCTTGCTCATTCTGAACTAATATAAAAAAAAGTTATAGATCATTTTTTGATTAAAAATATACATTACAAAGAACAACTCTGAAAGCACTCTGTATTTCTGTCATCACGAATTAAAATGTCTTCCTATCAGTAGACGATGCTATTCTACTGCAGTAAATGGGGAAAAAAAATCAAAAGAAAAAGAAAAGTAAGTGCCAGAATCTTAATTACTACTCAGGTAAGGTAATTGTCAGGTAGAACAGTCTTTAGGGAACTTATAGCTAAACTGGGTCAGATTTAAGTCTCTAGAACCCGCAGAAGCTTAGCACAGATACGGAAATTCACAAGCCTGGAGTAAATTGTAAGTACAGAGTACTCCTGTCCACTTACAAAGTCATTTCTGAATCCTCTGGAATTTCTAAGATATAAGATAAATGCATATTACATGGGAAATATTGAAAAGTATTACACTTAATTTAATCCAGAAAACACAGTAGTATTATATGAAGATTATTACTGTGTTCTGGGAGCAGCCACAAGCTGTAGATAGAGAGGGTACAAAATGTTCACCAGACGTTACATTTTTTTTAATCTAAAAAACATTTGTAAAATGTACTTGATCTTTAAATAATCACTTAACAAGGCAACAAACCAACTACAAACACATAATAAATAAGGCTATTAAAAGGTCACAATTGTAGTAAATTAGTCAGAACTATAAATGGGACATTAGAAACACTATGTTTTTCCTTATATGCTTAATAACCAGAACAAGAATTAAAAAAGAATCAGTTTATTTCAAAGTCTGCTTCTTATATTGAAGCACATATTAAAGCAACAGTACAATGTTCATAAAATATAAGTGTGATGCTGTAACATTTCTTACATGTCAGAATACTGATATTTGTATGTATACTAAAATAAGAATTTTAAAATTGTACAAATAGATACATTAAAAATGACATAGAAATAGGGCGCCTCCCACTGCAACAAGACAGAGTTTTTATATCTGGCACGTATTAGTTCAAGATGAAAGTATAAGCAAAAAGATTTACAAGAATCAGCAGTAACAAGTTTGATGCTCAAGAGACATAATAATTGTACATTGTACTGTACATACATCATATGGGTTTAAGCTGGCTGAATATTATATATTTCAAGTTTAAAAATGCACTACCATACAGAGTGTCCATAGTTTAAGGCGAAATTACAGCTCAGAACTGTTATCTTTTCTAATTTGTGGAAGCTTCTTTGACATAAGAGATTTAGATGTTCATAATACATAAAAGATTTCCCTTATTTGTAGGTTCACTTTTAGCATTTTCCTTCATTTAAATATTTTGTATTTCTTAAGTGGGTTTTTTTCCTCTAGTGAAGTTGGCAGTCAACTTCTATATTTGCCTTTTGTAGGAGAAGGTACTTCACAGTATTTACCACTTTTTATGTCCTTTTTTATCAAAGGAATCCTCTCTGTCAAACTTAAATGTTTAAATGAGATTTTTCTTGATTTTTAAAAAAATACCTGCTTACATTTCTTCTGGATTCTTCAGAACATGGGACACAGTTCTTAAGGCCAAATCTTAAACTTTATTGTTAAGAATCATCATCGAAAGTGTCTTTGGAGCCATACAAGTCTGCAAGTTTCTTAAACCGAGGTCCCCAGTTTTGTAGATAGTCGTAGTCCAAATCAGAATCTGTTGTCGCTGACTCTAAGGAGCTAAGTGAACCAGCCACTGAGCCTCTTCCTTCATAGCCATAGATCTGAATAGAGTCATAAGGAGGAGCAGTTGGATCATTATCAGCCTCTTGTATTCTTGTGTTGATGAAATCATCAACATCAACACTATTAGGAGCTGGCCGAAGCCCTGGTCTTGGCATATACTGATACTCAGGTTTTATGTCTTTACGAGGAATAAATCCATTGATGCCATCAGGGTTCTGCAAAGTTGCTATATCAAAAGCTTCGGTATCTTCCTCTCCTCCACCTTCATCATCATAAGTGATAATGTTCTCTCGGACATCTTCTTCTTCAAAAACAATCAGAGGTTCTTTTTTCTGTCTCTTCAGTGTTACAAACAACACTACAATGACTACAGGGAAAAAAAGCGAGTTAGATTGCACTCTTTAACAGTAGCTGCTTCATAAATAGATTATTGCATTCACTGAAACATCATTTTTTTGCTGCAGTTCCTCATGTATTTTTGCTGACATCTGCATTTTTAGCACACCTAGCTAGGTAACAGCATTGATGCTTTTACACGGAACTGAACTGAGGTTTTGTGTTTGGGCTGAATGCCATTACTCATTAATTGCTCATTACTGCAAAAATAATTCAAGAAAAGCATTTATGGGCCCCCAGTGGTGCATGAACACTGTGGCACTGAAAAAGAGCAGCTCGACCACATGACCACATGTATATATGCAACAGAACATAGAAGAATCTGTATCCTTTCCTGTACACCCAAAGTTGAACTCTAATTCCAGGTTTCATTTCCATGAAAAATGGAAGTTTTGTTAAGCAACACCTCAAAATACTTCGTTGTTGTGTTCCTTCTCATTTCAAATTGCTATAGATAAGAAAAGAAAGACTATAAGTTACTATGGTCAGATTAAAAGAATTTATATAATTATTTTCAACACATCAGCAAGTGCTTTACAGCACTTTCTTGAAAGCATGTCTTCTGAACCATTCATTCATCTTCAATACTAGAGGAGTTGGAGGGAAATAGCTGGCAGGAGCCATTAATCCTGGCTGACCTCAATAAGGAACTTGTCATCCAAGGAAGATCACGAAACTTAAAAGTGGATGTCATGACCTCCTTTAAACAGTGTCCCTGATTAACTGATATTAGGCCGCCAAAGGACATTCTCTGAGCACACCTAGGCAAATTCATCAGTGTTTGCTATTGCAGTCATCCTATACTGCATTTCAGCCAGGCAGATTAGTACCTTTTCTAAAAACAAAAGCTAAAAAATTAAGATTCATTTATTCTTCTTGGAGCTGAAGGCAAGGTTATTTTTTTAACACTAACAAGTATAGAAGAGTAATAAATAAAGAACTTTTCTTACCTAACAATATCACAATGCAAGCAAGAATGGCAATTAAAGCTCCAGTGCTCAATCCAGCATTGAGGATGTAGGCTTCGGCGTTACAGGAGAGCAAGGAGCCATTGCTGTCACAGCCGCAGACTCGAATGGTGAGGGTGTTGGTGCTGCTCAGAGGGGGGAGCCCACCATCACTTATTACAATAGGAAGAAGGTATAAATCTTGCTTTTGGCGACTAAATCCTTCACGTCTAACAAGAACACTAGCTGTGTTATCTGTTTAAAGAAGAGAGATAATCATCATTATTTTTTTCACAAAGTCATCATCTTAGTAAATATTGCAAAAAATGAGTCTTGCTACAATGGCTCTGAATTCTCATTATTTTCATTATTTGTACAATAAACTAGTACAATGTATTTATTGTTCTTGGTGTCAGACTTCTGGTAATGGAAGGCAGAACTCTGTACCAAAGTGGTCTGTGGTAATGAAAGTCCCACAAGCCAATGTTTGCTGTGTATTAGCAGATCTGAGAGCTTTGGTGTTGACCTGTTTCAGTAAGAAATACTACAGTAAGCAGGATTTTATCAGAACCCGTTTACTTCTTTTCCACCCAGACTCCCAAAGCCAGAATTCAGAAAGCTTGATCATACATGCACAGTAAGTCTGGGCACACCCTGAACTACATGGCAACGAGGAAGACTTACTTAAAAGCATTTCTCTAACACTATTTCCAGTTGTTCTCACTGAGTAGTTGCCTGCCATGGGCCTTCTGGTGCAGGGGATGGAAACCAAGCTGCCATCTTGGCACAGAAGGTCATTTTGGATAGTCCTTCACACTTCCTGGGGCAAAAGCATTTGAACGGGAAGTGTGTGACATGAAAAGCTGGGATGAGGTGGCCAGTGCTTCCTGCTCCCAGCCACACTGGACAAAGGCTAAGAAATAAACAGCATTTCTTTATTGTGCTCCTTGTTTTTCACTTCCCAGACTGAATCAAAGTTTATAAAATTGTAAACATCCTGAAGTAAATAAAATGAAACAATCACATCTGTGGTTTTCAGACCTTCAAAAACTAGTTCAGGATGAGGATTTACTTCACACTACCTTTTGTTTTGCCATGTTCTCTATTTTGCACTATACAACGGAAACTAAAAAAACAAACGAAAGGTTCTTTTATCTACTAAGGGAGGGCTATTCACCTCCAATGGTACCCATTTTACTATTGCCTTGGGGTACTGCAGAAGGTTAATCATTTTTCCTGTTGAAGAGTCAGCATAAATTCCAGAATTTAATAACGCAAATCATAAAACCTCTCTTAGTGATCTAATCACTGCTATTTCGATGAAAGTTTGTGAATAAATTATACCAAAAGAGAAGTATTCTTGCCTTATATTAACAACCCTTGCAGGCAGTACCCCTGATGCAGGACAAGATCTGAAACTGTCCTCAAATTTGGTGGATACAGGTCAATTTATGGGATGAGATGGATGTTTGCACTGTGGCCCTGCTTATCTGACTCTCCCACTAGTAACTTCTGCAGATCACACCAGAAAGAATGAATTATATTTTTTTAGGACTGTCCTAGATAGGATCTGTTTGTTACATGCCACATTAATTCATCTAAACAGGTTTACACCTCTCCTGCTAGGCCCAGCACACCTGATGCCCAGTGTGGTTACCTCAACATGACAGAAGTGTAGTCTTTCTGATACTGAAGTCTCACAAAAATAAATTGCTAAAACATGTCCTTTACGTGATGGTCATATTTGCTAAGGACAGAAAAGTTGAGAAAGATCTGATTATTTATTACGTGTTTTTGGAGGTGCCCTCCCTCTCTTTTCAGGGTCTTTCTTTAGAATCTGGATGTTTACATGCAACATTTGCCCCAGCTAGGCTTTGTAGCACAATTTTTTTAAAGGACCTTAGTGATATCAGTGTCTGCATGATAGGTGTCTTCTTTTAGGACTTTAAAGTAATGGGCTCATAATTTGGTATAAACAGAAATGTAACATCTAATACCTGTTAACATATCAACTAATGTTTGAACTAATATATTGATACAGAATAAAACTATTTCACAGGGTTCTCTAAAAGCATTTAGTAATTCATTTCCTCAATACAAGAACAAAGATCTGCTCTATTAAATGAAAGATCACAACAAAGACAGATTATTCTTGTGGTAAAAAATCTGAACGTTAATAGTGGGCTGAGCTACAACTGCCTAGAGGCTGCAAAGGCAATAGGGAAGGAAACACAGGCAATATTGTATAGTAATATATTTAGTCTGTTGGCTACACATTTTTTTATTACATTATATTTATATTACATTGTATTGTATTTTTCTTATATTTTGGCAGCTTAAATAGTATTCCTAACTAGAACTAAGAAAAGGATGGCAAATTATTCAGTTGTTGTGCAAACTGGCCAATTCCACTGCAGTCAGTTACGTTACACTAAATCTGAATTTGATCCAATGGTTGATTTATCCAGATTGACCTGGAAGTAATTTCTAGTTTAATATATTTTTTAAAAACAAAATCCAATCAACATGCATGGCTAAAGTTTAAAAAGGACTACCATATATATATACCAACCCTAAAGGTAAATTTTAAACTTTTTTCTGTTTATTTTCACTTGGCACATTTAGAAGAAACATTATATCCATAAGAGGAAAAAACCTTTTACTCAGATAAAAGATAACATACACTCCTAGCTGATATTCTCATCCTTGCTTTTTCATTATTTTCATGTCCCAGGAGTATAACTATAATCCAGGTATAATGGCATTTTTTAAGCCGAGAAACAGAAGTTAAATGTCAATACCAGCTTAAAACTATTACTTAACACATAAGGGAGCTACTTGACTGACAGTCTTTAACGAACACAGTGGGGGTTAACACAAGACAGAAGTAAGAAGATAGACATCTCAACACCATCCAGAAAAATACACACACTCTCATTTTTGTGGCTATTTTTGTCTGGGAAATCCAATATCCAAAAGTGTTGTAAATTAATATTATTACCTATACTTTACATGAAATCGTCACAATTAGAAGTTAAAATTGCATCTTTCAGTGATCATCCTGACCTTTGATTTTAGTTTTTTTTCCTCTGGTGATCTTATTGATGATTTACCAAGCTTTCCTCTACATACAGGCAAACATAGCTTAGCTTCTGGGGGCTTGTTAACATTTATATTGTGTCAGGAGGCTTGTAGATTAAAGCAGCTGACTGCAGTGTGAACATTATCACCTATATCAGAATATGAGTGCTATTTCGGCAAGAAACCAAAACAGTTTCAGGGGCCTAATTGTCTAAAATCCTTGCCAGGCAGTGGTAATTGCTGTGGATAATCCATAGCGAAATCCTGTAACTATTGTTCATATGTTTCAAAATGTCTTGATTAAAAGGTTTGAAATTGAGAGCCAGAGGACATGTTTCTATTTAAAAAGTGGATTTTAGCCACTGATTTTAGCGGACTCACAAACTGAATTTCAGTAAAGCACTGTCTTGTGTATCTGAGAATATCAGTGCACCTCACTTCTGCCATCATAGTGTAATTTGTCCCCGTGCAGCATGGTAAAGCACGGTGGCTGCAATCCTTCCAGAAACACTGGCTGCATGCCAGGCCTCCACACAAGGTGAGTGAGTCCAAGGAAAGGGCATTTCAGTTTAGGACAGAGCAGGATTAAAAGCAGGAAATCCATTTGCTAAAAAATCCGTCTCTGCTGTGAAGTGTCATGAGCCTCTACTGCTCTTTTGAAGCTCTGACTTCAATGGGAGTAAAATTGAACAGAGCCTGGGCAAACACAATGCTGTTTATTTACGTGGGATAATGTAACTAAACAGCGCAAAAGTAATTCAGTATTTTATCACAGCATGTGATAAGCCATTATCTCATGTTTTCTATGGAAGGTCGTCTCAGCTGAAAAACTTGGTAACGCAGTAGGCTATTAATAGGATGTAGAATCTGATTACATTTTTCGGATTACTGCAATATGTGATTACTTTTAGGAGTTGATAGAAAGAAACTCTATTAAACTCTATGATAATTATAGGACTGTATTAACTTTAAAGTTTTGTAATATACTCAAAACATTGGAGTTTTCATTAACTATTCTCCACAGTCAATAAAACCATTTTTCTTTAAAACCAGCAATTCCCTCTGAAAGCGGTGGCATGGTATACAGACTACTCAAATTTATAACTGAAAAAAAGAAACCTTAAATGATCATGTAAATTATTTGACTTGAAAACAGTAACACACTGTCTCCAAGAAGTTTTTTTTATATGAAAGTACACAGAATTTTCACTTTTTTCCTTTGTTCTATATGGTAACTTACTTAAAAGACAAATACAGAAATATTTAAATGAACATCACTGCACTGAGGATTGTACAAAAATGAAGGAAAGACAGGATGGAAATGGATGGATTTCATTACACTATTCATTTCCCAAACATGAAATTATACAGGAAGATTCAATCCTAACACACCGTCTTGTTGAAATACCCTTTTGCAGTATTGTCAGGTACAGTCACTACATTCAACTGACACAATCATTTCCATTACAAAACGTTTTTATCTGGGCTAAATTTGTCATTAATAAAAAAAGAATGAATTTGCTGCATATGGAAGTGAAGGATTAATGGAAATGGCTGGAGTCAGGAACCATAATACCGTTTGCCTGGAGCTGTATCAGAGCATCTCAATTCCGACCCATGCTTTCTCTGTTAGATTGTAAAATCTAATCCATTTTCAGCTTGATATGGTGACCATAAAATATCTTTTAAATAGAAATTCAGCCTCAGGGTCTCAAGTAAAGAAAATCAGAGTATCTCTTTATTTACTTCTTTCTAAAAATACATTAATCAAGTGTGTTTTACTCTTTTAAAGAGAATAAATATATCCCCCCTCCACCAGATCCTTATGAATTCCTTATGTATGTACAAGTGTCAAGCACTAGGCAACAGTATTACTTTCATCCTTCAAGAATAACAGAAATTTTGTTTGGGAAAACTGATGATAATTACCCTCACTTCAGATGTGATAAAGATATAAAGTATGACACAACATAACACTTGAGAGAAAGAAGTTGCTACTGAAATCGTGTATCTGGAGTATGTTGCCTTTTGCACTTCTAGCAATCTAGAAGAAATCCTTTGGATTCATTATTTAAACCAGTTCAATGGAGTTCTACATTTCAGAAAACAGTCAAGTTTCCTTCAAACATATTAAAGCTTGCTAATTAAAACCAACTTCTTTGAAGCTGAAGCAGTTTTTTTGCCTGAACAGGAAAATAACAAATGAACATTTAATATCATATTAATCATCATTAAATAAATAGAATAAATATTTATAATGGCTGAATTTGCTTTTTTTTCTGTTTACCACCCTCTGGCTTTCTCAAACTCTGGCAAGTTAGGTTCACTGATGCTATTATGTTAGCTGATCAAATAAGTTTTGACATTCACCTATGCCTGGGGTTTTTTAGCCTACAAATTTCTTACATCTTAACATCAATCTGAATGCAAGGCTATACTCCATTTCATGAACAGAATACTGGCAACAAGATCAGGATACACACATCCTGAGACACACTCAGTCTGGGTATGTTTCACAGCAGAAATCCGGATACATATTTCCTACAAAAGTGTTACGTATTTTCCTACATTAGGAATCTAGTCCACGTCTCTTGTGATCCATAATTCAAAAAACTAGCAAGCAGAGAATGGTGAACAAACAAATACAACCAACCTAACAGTTTTCCTGCCTCAGCTGATTTTGGCTAAGGAAGTAGTTTTCTCTAAATCAAGGAGATCTGCTAATTACATTTAGTGAACATTTTTGTCAATGTTTTTTTACCCTCTTCCTGGGAAATTAAATGGCAGTGGATTTTTCACGTAGGGTATTACGTAATTTAAAATATGTATTCAAGAAAACTAAGGTGAGCTAACAAACTTTACACTATTCCAAGAACATCCCTGCACTTCAGCTGTATTTTTTCTCCTTTCCTCCCATAAATCTTTGCAAAACAGACACTGTCAAAGTTAATGAAAATGCTGTTTCATGACATTATGTTGGCCATTAGTTTTCCTTTGTCCTTTGGACACTAGTATAGAAGGAATCTTCACACAAACCTCTGTTGTCTCTGAGTGTAAAATTTCGATTTTGAATAATTTCAGGTGGTAAACTGAAGATAAATCTTGGTCCATTGGCCGAGTCATCCTTGTCATCAGCACTAATTGTAATAAATTGCTGTAAAAGAAAAGTACTCTGTAAACAAACAGCTACTTCTCTGGTTACATCACGTAAAGACAGCATTCTGAGAAATCTCTTGAATACAAAGAATTTTGAAATAGCAGAAACCCCCCAAATACCTCAACAAATACATGCAATTATAAACACAGAGCAGACTCAAAACTAGAACAAGTAAATCTTTATTTGCTATTATATTTAACCAACACAGAATTATAGATGGAAAAGTATACACCTATATATACATTCTTATATACAAATATGTGCTAATCATAACCTAGTAGACTAAATAAAATTATGCAGAAAATTCAGCAGCTCGGAGGGAGTTAGTACGATGTCCTTTCCAAAATGCTAAACTAACTCCAAAAGTGCACATAATGCATAGAGCAGTATTTCTATGTGATACTAACCCCTCTTCCTCATAGATAGTTCTGGGATAAGTCTGTAGGCTAAACCCTCCGAGCACTGTATTGTGATTCTTCCCATAATATGCTGTGTATTTCTCTAATATCCAAAACAGACTCACAACTGGGAAAGCTGCTCCAGAACAGCTTTGCTGCCCGTGTGATGTTGGATACTCACAGTCAACACCAGTCACACTCAATGCACAAAGCACTGCATCTCTAACTGTTGATAGCAATTCAAGATAAAAACAGCAAAGTGCCTTTCTGTGTGCTCCAGGCATTTTGGCCAAAATTTCAAAATAAACATTCATTTCCTACCACCCATTTGAGCTGCCAGCACCAAACTGGGCTAATACCCTGAAGAAATTCATGAGCAGGGAAGGTGGTGGGCACAGGCATACCTGATTGCTTTGGGCGTTCTCACAGACAAACGCTTCATAGGCTGCTGCAAATTTTGGAGCATTGTCATTAACATCAACAACCTTAATTGCAACTGGAACTTTGGCCTCCTGGTGTTGTTTGTCTATGGAAGTAAGCAAAACCAAAATGAAACAGAAGCAGGAAACACCCTCAAAACAAACAACAGTTGTATCCAGGTAAAAACAAAACAGGCTAAAGTATTTCTATTAGGATTTATTGCAGCTTATCAAACTGAGACAATTGGAAGACTCCAGAATTTATACCATTAATTACAAAATATCTCAGTGAAATACTTACGGACTTCAACTGCAAAGACAGAGATATTATGCCAAGCAATTTCTTCCCTATCCAAAGCTTTTATTGTCTTGATATTGCCATCTTCTGCATTAATAATAAAATATCTTTCAAGGTCAGTGTGACGATCAATTGAATATCTAAAGAAGATTGAAATTCAGTCATTAGATAAAAGAAGGACTTAGTAGTTTCATGCATCCTAATTTGTTCTATATTGCTATTTTTTAAAAAATAATCATAGGTAGTATACTTATTGTTAACCTTAATATCATTATCATGGGGATGATATACAGTTCTTTTAAAAGGAGATTCACCTGATTGATTTCTCCATTTAGAAAAACTATGATGTCAGCATGTTTGTAATAAGTGAAAATTATTGTTCTTTGAAATCTCTATGTTAAACCCCAAAAATACTCTTTATTATCTTCTAAAACATGATAAGAATATCTACTGAGATATTTATGTTCCATATTAATCATGAAGATCTTTTAAGTCTGATCTTTGGATTAATTGATCACACCAGATTATTAAATGTTAATCGTTATCTACACATTTGTACAGTTTTATACAGCTGTGGTTTTCATATCTTTACCTTGCAACTCTGAAATTATAACTATACCCACGAAACAGAGTTTCATAATTTAATTTACACTGAGAACATGCCAAACAAAAATAAATAAATAGAAGACTACCCAATGTTACTGCAGAAAGTAGGTGTATGTCCTTGTCATTAGCAATTAACACTTAAAAATTACCCAACATAATCTCTAATTTACTGCATAGACTTCTATATTTTGAGAAAAAACATGTTGTGATAACAGCATAGGCTATTTTATAGAAAATATAATTTAGAATAGTCTAACACAGATGTCCTTAAGTATATTTTAGGTAGACATAGCTATAGTATGCTTTCTTAGTGATACAGGCTTTGAGAAACTAGTAGCTTACGGAACCAGACATAAAAACAATGCTGCATGGTTAAAGTTATTAATATTCTGGGTGAATTCAGAATATTACTATGCTAGATCTATCACACTACCTTAATAACTTGCATAACAATTCTAAAAGCTAATGCTTAGAAAGAGATAGCCTGCCCTAATGAAGCATACCTTATAGCACTGTTTGCAGCATCAGGGTCTTTGGCATGTACTTTTCCGACCACAGTACCAGATGCTGCATTTTCTTGTACTTCAAATATATAACTTGGCTTTAAAAATACAGGTGGCTCATCAGCATCTTCCACTGATATCTTCACTGTTACTGTGTCCTTGAATGGTCCATTGCTGATGAACTTAGGATCAATATGTACATTGGCTGCCTCTACCTTCAGACTGTAGGACTTTTTGGTTTCAAAATCTAAGAGCTGCGAGAAGTAAGAAGACAATGTATTCCACAGTCAGGAAAATTAGAGTGTAAAAGCAGAAAGCAGTCCCCTAGTATTCAATGACATAAAACAAATGTGAGCATCTGTCAACAAGCTTGGACTGAAATGTGTGTATTTAAAAACATAAAGACTCAAATGGAAGGAGCTACATTCTATGTATGGAGCAGCATAGGAAGGCACTCAAAATAATATCACGTCAGAGTCCTTGTCTTGTTCTTTGCTTGCTGTATCACTCAGGAAATCATCTTTACTGGGAAAATTAACCTTTTCTTCATGCAGCCTTCCAGGTAGCACAAAAGAACAATGGATGGGAAAGGGGTTCCCACAAAAGGCCAGGCTTGGTCCATCCCAAGTTGGCAGGCATTCCTTTAGAGATACAGATGTGGCTTGAATTGCTACTGGGTGCATCATGAGATAGGACAAAGAGAAGTTAAAATATTTAAGTAGTAGGGGAAATATGATGATGGTTTGCAGTGCTTTCATCTCTGTAGTCCTTTCCATCCATAGATCTCATAGCACTTTACGAAGGGGAGGTGAAATAATGCCCCATGAGACAAGTCTTCTGGGGAGCCTGATCAAAGTCAGAGCACATTTCCATTGTCACTGACATGAAATGGCCACAGTGTAGCAGTATTACTAGCCTCACAATGATAGTGCCTCCAAATATCTGAGAAGCAGGTGCCAACCACAATTCACAAAGTATGATAACACCATAGACTGAATGGTGTGACAGTTAGCCCAGGTTTTAAAATACAGAAAAAATACACTCCCGCCTCTAGAACAGATACAGTAACTGAACCTCAGCATAGTTTTATGGGAGGAGACCTCCGAGTCTCTTCCTGAGAGACTGTCCTGATGTGGAAGGCAGGGCTAACTTTGAAGTTAGGTTGCCCACGCCTTCTCCTTTGAGTTTTGATTATCTTCAAGAGAGATTAATAGCTATAAAGATATAAAGGGGAAAATAATAATGCTTAAATAATTAATATTATTTATAATTTGCAATTTTAAATTCATTTACGAACACTTTTAAATACCACACTGATGGATTGTGTATGAAATCACCTCAGTATTTTTGCTGCTTTTCACATAGCCTGTGACTCCTTCAGAACAATATCGTGGACAATGCACAGCTGAATAATTCAAACTATAGGGTGTGAGGCTGTTCAGACTGAACATAAAGCAACAGTGAATGTCTGCTACTTATCAGCACTAGGCAAAACTTCATTAACAATGAAGCTGATGGTATTGTGTTTTACCGTGACTTTTTATTATGAATTCATTTAGTTTGTGCAATTAATCCATTGTACAGTATCTATGTAACTCTTCTTGGTTATTTTCTTCCATTCCAATTCAGCTAATGGGGAAATGGAATATTAAGAGTTAATCACAGCTTTAGAAACAAATTAAGTGAAATTGCATTTATTATTATTTTAGTTTATGTGGTAATCCATTATTACCAAATATTCTGTCAGCAACAAATACTACTACACATTAGTAGGTGTTACTCACCTTCTTAAGCTTTACAACACCTTCCTGAGTCTCATAATCTGTTGTAATTTCAAACATATCCATGCCATCTCCATCAATGATGCTGTAAGCTACTAAGCCATTTTCCCCAATGTCTGGATCTTTGGCCTTCACTCTTCCTACTTCCTCTCCTGGGACAGCTGCTTCCGACACTGACATCTGGTACACACCTGGTGAAAGAGAAAAAGGCCTTAAGTATGCAGTCTGCTCTTCAGTTGTGTAGTTACTCATTTAACTTGTAAGTTCATTCATTCAAGAGCCACAAATTATATACAATGAATTGAATAACACCTCTCTGCTGCGCTGTCAAAAGAATAAACCTGCTGCTTTCTTTGGCTTTAATTTGGAGTGTGAACATATAGTAGTAATGATTATCAAAATTTAACACAACACAGAATACATACCAATTTGTATGGGATTCCATACCAAACAAAAAATGGCTTTCCCTCATCAAACTCCAATAGGAAAACCATCCCCAAACATCCCACAGATTTGTTGCCATACAGGTTTTTCCTTGTGTATTCAGGGACACCAGAGGAGAGCAATATTGTTCCTGGGTAAATCTCTCTCCACAACAGTTGTCCTTTAGGCAGCTTTGATTCCAGGACCTTCCCAACCCACTCCAGAGTTCAGAAAACATAACCTGATCCTAAACATACAAATCTGTGTCAGCATTTTCTGCCACTTCACCAGCATTAATAAATTGGAAAAAAACCCGCCAACCCACGAGAAAATAAAATGATCTAATTTATACCTCCCAGTTCCACAATTGCTCTTTGTTGCTACACAAGCACCCTAGGAACATCAGGAGACCAGGATAGGACTTGGCTCGTTACCCATAAAAACAACCAGCACATGTCATCGAAATATGTCATTAACTCCAGACACAAAGAACCCAAAATTTAAGCACACAACTCATTAAGGATTTGAGCAATGAACAAAAAACCCCAAACCAACCCAACAAACAAAACAAAAAAAAATATTTGCGACTTGGATGTTTATATAAACAGGTCAAATCCTTGTTTTGAGTTACAAGGCATTCCAAATTAGGGTTTTAAGTTGGGGGTGAATAATTAAGTAGCGTAACTGCTATTTGGCATTTCTAGTGATTTTAAGTATTCTCCCAAAACACTCAGTATAAGTGGCTTGAATTTGTAGAAAAAAATCCATCATTTGATGAGGCTACTCGGCAAAATACCATGTAGTGGGGTCCCAGGTTATGACTTAGAGTGAAAAGGGATATTTGTGAGGTATGTAAAAACTGTCATTTTTAGAATTTAATACTTTCCTATTAGAATGGTAGAAAATGCTGACATGGATTTTTACATTTAGGGACTGCCTACATCACTTAAACTCTTGCATGAGTGTCCAGGAAGCTGCAACATTGGAAGAAGAGCTGTTACAGAGATGGTCATGGCCAGGACATATCAGTGTCCTAATGTTTCCTGTACTCCAAAAAAACCACAACCCATGCAGAGATGACACGCAGAACAGATGTGTGGGTCCATTAATGTACTTCCACCCAACTGTGAAGACTGAATCTGTTAATGTCAGTCCTGATTAATTTTATATGTGAAAAATAAATTGCACAGGTATAAAAAAATGACTTTTTTGACCATCAGCAATACATATGAACCATCAATTTAAAAATGTAATTGTACTAAATTTGGTTTGTATTGCTGTGGTAAATATAAGTCTTGAGGCGTATCCAGTCTTAACTTTTATCCTTATGGACAGTCACCATTCAGTGAAAGTGTTTATAGAAGTAAAGGATGAAGTATCAACACTTAAAATGAAAGGCTGTGTGAAATAAAAAATGATGCTCACTCACTTGAAGGTCTGTCAAAGACTGAAAGGGCATAATCAGGAGCTGTTAATAGATTGTGCAACACTTTCATCAAGGGCCAAGAAAAGCAAAAGACGTCAAGCCTCAGAAATACAGCTGTAAGAACATAAAGTAGATCTCCTTTCCTTTGTCTAACTTCACCAAAACACAAAGTGGATTTGTTGTGGAGAAGTTGTGGATGGTCCCTCCCTGGAAGTGTTCAAGGCCTGGTTGGATGGGGTTTGGAGCAACCTGGTCTACTGGAAGATGTCCCTGTCCACGGCAGGGTGATTGGAACTGGATGATCTTTAAAGTGCCTTCCAGACCAAACTATGATTCTATAAGTTGTTCTTTGAAAATTACTATCATAACAATGCTTGCAAGAAAATAGCTATGAACTTGGAGTACTGAAAAGTATGACACAAGGCTACTTGGAGACTTCTTTCATACACTGTAAATCTAACTGGAGAGCTTTCTGCTGCATACACACTATGTGACTACTGCATACTGCAACTCTCCCAACACAGCAGAATCTGTTCCTACAAAATACATGAGGGGATTGTTTATTTTAACTTCCTTCCTATTTCCTATAGCAGAGTAGTAAACACAGCTTGCTTTCTTTAAAGTGTCTTTTACATCCACACTATAATTAAGAAAATGGAAAGGAAGTAAACTAGCTTATCCCAGCACTGGTGCAGGGCAGGTACATTTTCTAGTATTTTTGACCGAGAAATGAGCCTTCTTTCTCCATTAACAGAGAAATCCAGAATATGTGTCCCTGATATCATAGGTATACTTCTATTCCAGAAGTTTCAAAACTGAAGTGTAGGTTCAGGAATCTTCATAATCTAATTTTGATCTTAAAAAAATGTCTCACTTTGCAACACAAAGCAAATAATTGGGATACTAAAGCTCTAGATGTTAATAGCAAAAATCTGTAAATAATATTTATTTACTCACATGTATGCTGTAATAATCCATGGGTTAATGCTTTATGAAGTTTTGAATATGGCTGATACTATAAAATATGGGTACTAACTAGTAAATATGGTAAGAATTTTGTTATTACTTACTCTGTGGAAACTTTGGTGGGTTGTCATTAACATCTGTAAGTGTAATTGTCACTTTGGTTGTCCCTGAGAGGCCTCCCATGTGTCCTCCCATATCTTTTGCCTGTATTACAACGTGATACTCTTCTTTAGCTTCTCTGTCCATATTTGGAAGGGCAGTTCGGATAATTCCTATAAATACAAAGAAAATATGGCACATACAAATTTTCACAGGTTCACATCACAGAAAGTTGGATACTGCAGCTTTAGTTTGCATTGAAATACAGCAATATTTGCAGTGATGGTGCAGATTCTGTTTTCCCTACAATGTGCATCATGCTATGCAGGGAAAGCCCAAATATTCAACATAGTTGAACACAGAACAACCTTGGAGAATTACAGTTCAGCACAGAAACTGCCATTTCTATCATACCATATCATACCACAAAAGAAATAGTATCATCTTTCTAGTGTGTACCAAGAAGCTCTACCAAATGCCAGGGGACGAACCTGCAAAAGTGCTTCGTTAGAATCAAGAGAGAATAAAAGAAGCTTTACTCAAACACATCAGTAGATATACCCAACTGTACTGCCTCAGTCAATATATTTAGTTCTTCATTTTAATGTATTCTAGTTATGAGGTCCTACTCAAATAAACCGTTCAATGATACCTGTTTGAGCTTCCACTGAGAAGTACGGCTGACCTTCAAGAATACTGTAAACCAATTTGGCACTGTTCCCATAGGTAGGATCATCAGCATCTGAAGCTGTTACCTGAATAACTGATGTACCTAAAAATGGAAAGCAAACAGAGAAGGAATAGAGTCAGAAGCAAACATGTCTGTAAGAACCGTGCAGAGACGTTTTCAGTCATACGGCATAACTATTTCGTAACTTTTTTATTTCCAGGTTTGGTAAATGAAAAAATTTACTTGGCAATTTATATACGACAAAGTAAACTTATACAATCCAAAAAGATTTGTCACCAGCTGTGATGTGGATTAATGTTCTAAACAGTGAAGACATAAAAGTCAGCAGTCACTCGGTAGCACTATGGTTTTTTCTCCTCAGTAGTTTAAGTGTTACATTGCTTTTGTTGTTAAGACAGCCAGACAATAGAGTTTTCTTTTTACACTTTCCTCAGTAAGTTCAAGAGAAATAATTCCTGTAGAAATCTCTGAGATAGATACAAGCTCAAACAGGAGATGAAAATGGAACAGATAGTGTGGCAGTAACTCTTTAGTTTTATTACACAGCTCTGCCAAAGGAATGATCTTGATGTTTACCCCAGAGGATTCACACTCCATAAATTCCCGGGGACCTTTGCATTCCTCCTCCTCGGAAACAGTCCTGTTCTAGGAACCATCTAGAGACACTTCAACCATGACAGTTAGTAGCTGTGCAGGGTTTGATTTGGTCAGCAAATCAGATAAATTGACTGAGTCACTGGCTGAGCACGAAGTAAATTTTAGTTCCCAAAATTCTAGATGATAAAAATTAAATAAAGCCAACATGTACTGACAATACAACATACTCCATAAGGTCAGGAACTGACGTGCATTTATGAGTACTTACCTACATTTGATCTCTCTGGCACATTGGCATGGTAGTTTTCATGAAGAAACTCAGGTGGGTTGTCATTTATATCTTGAACTTTAACAATGAATTCAGATGGTGGTTCCAAAGGTCTGTTAGTGATCCTGTCTACAGCTTGTGCTGTGAGAGTATACTGAGCTCTCTCCTCCCGATCAAGTGTCTTTGTTGCATGGATGTTCCCTGATTTGTCATCAATAACAAAAATGATTCCAGCTCCTTCACCTGAGAGAATATATTTAATGTTTCCATCTCCAGAATCAATATCTGAATGAAGCTACAAAATGAGAAACAGACATACCTTAACAACATGGTATACATTTCATGTGTGTATTTATGAAACAAAAAAAGTTTATGAAATGACTATAATTTTATAGTTTTCACAAATCTTGTCTTACATCAGGTCACAATCCATACTCAGCCACATTCTGTGAGCACATCTGCCCTGCACTCAGAGAAGCTGCCTTCACAGATGTGTGCTACTACATGTAGGGTGCTGCTGAGACCCAAGCTTTAAGATTCAAGGTAGAGAATAGATAAGAAGGTAGTTACAACAGGTTTTACTCAAATGAAGTGGGAAGGAAGAGTCATTTTTACAAAGATTTTGTACACTTCATACTAATCATATTCTACTAGGTTGCATTATTAAGCCATTAAGTGACAAATGGGACATAACAAATGAGCCTATCAGTGATTACCAACTAGTTTTTAATTACAATCCCTTTAATACAAAAGAAGTAACAAATGCTTACTAAACATTCTTACTTTCACAATCAATGCACATTTCGGTTTGATATATGAGGGAAACATTGAGCCAAATTACAAATTTATTGATTTTATATTGACATCTACAAATTGTGGAACACTAACCATCTTTTAAACCAGAATACCCAGAATGGTACTTGCTGTCATTGATCCTGTTCTCCACTCTTTTGTGCTATGGTTAAGTCAACACAATTCTACTGACCATTTATAAACTGGTAACTATACTGTTTTATTTATGTACTTTTGCAATTGTATGGTTATGATTAGACAGTATTAAACAGAATTAAAAAAACAGTCCAGGATGTGTGTACACACACACGTGCACACAGATATGTATCTCCCTCTATAGATACCCCTCACATATTTAATTTTACTGATAACTTGAAAACGAATGGTTGAAGAGATACCTATTAAACAGTACACTCTTACTGAGCCGTTGGGTTAGACGTTACATTTTTAATTACTATTTTTAAAGACCCAAGAATGATACCAGATATTCTTGAGACATACTGTTCCTCAAGTGGTTGCTGTGGTTCTCGCTATTGTGTTAAAAACCAGCTTGTACACCTTCATTCAGAGATGGCTGAGGTCCATGGAAATATTTGTAGTCATTTAAGTAGTATTTTGCTTAGCGTTTTAATTGAGCTACAGTAAAACAGTTAATTCTAGGTGAATAAGAAGCTGCTAAAAAAGCTAATAGAACAGAAAAGTAATGGCAAGAAAAAAAGCAACTCACAATAACAAATTCATAATCAATGAATGAAAAAGAAATTCTTTCTTACCCTTCCTACTAGTACAGGATCTGGTCCCGTATACTCTTCTATAACAAAGAACTGATTCCACACCCAGCCTCTTTTTGAACGATGCAGAACTTGTCCTTCTTTTCCTTTTTCATGGTGACCATGAAGTGATGGCCTTGCGTGGTTCAGTTTTTCTGTAGTTATGGCATGGCTGTAATACAGCATGCCCAGGCAGATAAGGGCAGCATGTAAACAATTGTCCTCCTTCATTTTTGGTTATTTTGTAGGCACAGGAGTATCCAAGAATCCACCCCTTCCACCTTGGAAGTCAAAAAGTTTGGGGCTACTGAAAAGTTTCAGATAAAATATTCTACACATAGGATGCCACCACACATTAAACACATCACTTTAATGCTCTGCAGCTTCCCAACTTAATTCCTGAAAGAAAGTAAAACAAAGAAGATTGTCAGTTCTTTTATGTTTTCAAAGTGCAATAATTTTTTTATTGAGCAAAATAAAACTACGACTACCTTGGAAAATTTCAAGATAAGATGATGATTAACTATAATAATAATTATGAAATACTGAGTAATGAGCATATTTGATGCTCTGTTACACGTAATTGCCACCTTGTAAAATCTCCAGATTTGCTGCTTAGGGCACTCATTTGGAAGCTGAAAGATAGAGAATCAT
This sequence comes from Aegotheles bennettii, assembly GCA_013398125.1. Classification (NCBI taxonomy): domain Eukaryota; kingdom Metazoa; phylum Chordata; class Aves; order Caprimulgiformes; family Aegothelidae; genus Aegotheles; species Aegotheles bennettii. Next base: position 1,094,891 of record VZRW01001045.1, on the reverse strand, counting down.
ATTCTCCCATGATCCTTCCAAGTGGATTTAGCCCAAGATGCAAGTTAACTGTAGAAATACCTAATTTATATCTAACCCCTCTCTGGAGCTTAGGTATAAGCCTTAGATGTAAGGCTTAGGCACAGGTTAAGTCATTGATTCCCAATTCTGCTGTCTTTGTGCTGGTGATGATAAACGCCATAAATTCAATAAAAACATATTCAGATACTTTTGATGATACGATGATTGGTTTGGTTATTTATTCCTACTTTTGGTGTGATTTAAATTACCAGAATGATATTGATTTCTTACTTTCTAATAATTTTTAAAATGCTAGGTCAGAATTAATATTTGAAGCAGAAATTTCATAATGCAGTAAACCTGAACTAAGGTCTGTACCTCCAGCAGCTAACAATCCATCATAAAGACCACTTTGACTTATCCCTGGTGTTTCCAATATATTCTCCTGCAATTTTTATAGAACAGCCAATTTTTACACAAGGTCCCTACAATGTTTGTTTCTGCTTTCAGTGTAATTCACTTTACTCTTCTGCAAGATACTAATAAAACTCTCAGTGTTATATTCATACAGGCATATGCATAAATATACACTACCACCTCCTTTAAAACAGAATGATTTTTTATGAGAAATAAGGAGATCTTACACAAGACAAAATGTGAATACAGGGAAAAGCTTGAACCACATTCTATAACTCCAGCAACAGATAAACATATCTCAGTAGTATCAAACCCACTCATCTTGGGATGTTTTTCTCAAATCCTGAGCAGCCCTGTCCACTTGTTCACGTCCCTTTGCACTGCACAGTTACATAAAAATGCACACCCAACATTGACAGAGGTTTATAAATTGGCAGTTCATAAATAAGGAATTAAATATTTGTTATTTCCTCAAAAACAACTAACTTTATATTTTCAATCTATTGAAAACTGAAATTACCTCAACTACAGCACTACAATGGCTGCTGCATACTGAGTTAAACGAAGGTCACATGTACAGATGCAAACATAATCTGGCTTTCCTAAGCATATATATTAAGTACAACATTTGGTGTATCCATTTTAATTTTTACTATTGTTATATGATGTCACACTACAGATAACTCATACCAGCATGGAAGACATGAAAAAAGAAAACAATCTCTATGATTTTGGTCAGGAAAATGCTTTTATTCTGACACAGTATGTGTGTGTGAAGTGTGGAGCACTAGGTCCATGGTTTTAGAGCTTATTTTGTATCTCCATTTTGTTGAAGAGTAAAAGTAAGGCAGGACTTACAGGACCTCAAAACTGAGATCTAATCGATTTTGGAAGTGGCCTATACATGTAAAGCTTTCAACACTAGTTATTACAGTGGCTTTCTATGATAACAGTTAATTTTAGAAGGAAAAGACACTCCTCCACCCCTCCCCCCAGTTTTGCATAGAAAAAATAAAATTTAATCCCCTACTATGCAGTAGTTACTTACCAAGCTTCTCTATCATTTAACTTTATTAAACCACAGTCTTTTTAAACACAAGATATCTAATTCTCTACTCATCCCTTGGATTTACTTCCTTGTGACAGGTGTAAATTTAACCCCACAGCAGGCAGGCTCGGAGGTTACCTCTTTTGGCTGCTTTGTCTACAGAAATGTACTGATATAACCAAATTCTACATATTAATACATTTGATGCAGTTCAGTTTGCATCATAATTGCATTCAGTTAATCAATGGTACTGATGTTTCATATGTAGTTTGCCACGGAGTGTTCTTTGAGCTTTCAGTGTCATGCCCAGTATAGCTAATTATGCTGGACAAGTACACTTGCTATAGGGACCTTACTCATGTGCAGCAGTTAGAGGTGCTTGGGCTCTTAGACTGCTGAATGGGGCCTCCATGCTCCAAACAGAAATGAAATAGGAAACTAAGCCTAGACAGTTGTGCATCTTTAAACCTGCTGTGAAAAAAAAAAAAAAAGCAAACTGCCTACATTAATAGATTCTGGATGTGTCTGAAAATTAAACTTACTGATAATTATTCTTCATTAACATCACATAATGATCTCAACAATGAAAATAAGAAAACAAATATGACCATTGTTCCCAAACTTCTCAATACTGTCATGTAAATCAGTAAACACTTTATAAACATGCAACAATGAAAGAGCCAAGCTGATACATACATTGCTTATTATCAGACATTCAAGTGTGAAGTTCTGGAAACAAAACATTAATCACACATCCATGCTTAATTTACTAATAAGGATTTAAGGCAAAAATAGTTTGCTACCTTTTGTTTTACCCTCTGCGCATGAGTGTACAGAAAAGAAGCAATAGGGCCACATGTCTTCAAGATAATGAAAACTATTATCTTTCATCCACTACTTGGGCTGAAAAAATAAATAAATCACTAAGGCCGTTTATTGTAATTGTTTCTGTTTTGAGTTATAATGTGAAAGGACTTCACGCTAGTAATACCAAGTTGGCTCTTTAGTAAGAGACCTATTGCTGGAAAGGCTGCAATTAAAGCTATTGCTGGAGGCAATGAGGTCTCCCTGGCCTCCTGGTGCCCTTCTTGCCTTCTCCCTTCCTGAAGTTCACACTCTCTGCTAAGTTACGTAGCATTTACCACAGCGTTTAGCCCTCTGACTCCTATTGGTGTAAGAAAAACTAACAGAATAAATCATCCAGGTTCCATTGAAGTCTATGAAATTACTTCAATTCAAACCAGCTACAGTTTGGTTTTTTATAAACTACTTTCTTCCTAAAAGGCAAGGTGTACAAGGTGCTCTTAAGTTAAAGCTAGAATAGACCTCATTAAAAAACAAAGAAGTGTTATTAACAAGATAGAAGTCTCCTTTTTTTCTCTTTTTTCTCTTTTTTTCTCTTTTTTTTTTCAAAGCAATCTACTTAAAATCTTTCAAACATGTTAATGTTAACTCAGCTGCTGTAAGCCTGCAGTTTCCTACTTCTTTGAGCACAAAATATGGAAAACCAGCTAAACAATTTATAAAGCAATTCCTTTTCTCTGCTGGAAAAATACCTCATAATCCTGTAAGCATGGAATACAGACCTGAGGACAGCAATTGCTGCAGCTGACTGGACTGCTGCTCTGGTGAGTGTCTGCAAATTCTCGGCATGCAGCACATTTATTCAGACACTGCACAACACTACACAGATAGCAAACGGTCAGGATCATTTGCTGCGAGTGGTTCAAGTCTTTTTTAAGAAATCACAATCTTAGAGATACTCTCAAAACTACTGCTATTTCTGCACGTAGATTATATTCCTCAAGTATAGCACAGCAAATCTCAGTGGGCAGTTGACCAAACGGCGACATTCTGATTTTGTCCATTGTTGATTAGAATTGCACAACATATCATTTTGAAATCCTAAGTTTTCCTAAGAAATCTGTAAAAAAATATGCTTCCCACTTCCTTAAACGTAGTGGATGCCAGGTTTGAACTAAGATTGTCTTTTACTCACAAGGAAGAATTCCATTGATATATTTTAACTGCGTACAAACAAAGGGTGGCTATTTTGGTACTGAATAACAGCTCTATCAGGGTTAAAGGGAAAACAAGAGTTAACCAGCCACCACACAAGATCAAATCGCATCAGAGAGGCACATGGACACAATGAGATTCCCAAATGCTGCCCATGTAAATTGATCAGTTGAGGTATTCAGGACTGAGGAATGTTAAAACAACATCTAGTCCACACTGAAAAACAACATACACTAGGGCAGTGTATACACCACATGTTTGCATGGAAATAGATGATCTCCCTAAACAACTTTGAGAACGTGACTTCAGGGCGTTTCTACCTACAGAGATAATACGTCTGTCTATTGTACTTGCAGTTGTTACTTAGTTCTGCAAATACAACACTAGTAAGTTTCAATTTTAACTTAAGAAAAGTCCCATGTTCTAGCATCAGAAAACAAAATTCATCATTATTCCTAATGGAAACATGCTATTCAACTAATTGAGAACACACCTATCATAAATCGGACAAATTACACAACCATGTCCACAGACTATGGCATGGAGTAGAGCCTGGGTCTTGACTGCTCCACAACGCATCAACTCCACTCTCCTTGAACACTGAGACACTGCAGTGTGCAGAGGCTCAACACGCAGCAGAGCAGAGGGGTGGTGCTATGGGGTTATCCCTACTCTAGCAGGCTAATCTAAAAAGTCTGTCTGCACTACAAAACTTCACACACAAATTGAATGACTGTTTATAGATGACTAATAGACAAAAATAAAGAGCCAGCAAAGATAATTTTAATGACAAGACCAGTCACGGAAGTGAACTCTAGCCAATTTTAAATTCCTTCATTATATTTATGGCAAAAATAATCCCAAACATTCATGATGACTTCCTGTGTGCTATTAAATGACCATATGCCAAATTATAACAGACTAAACAATTTTTCTGATTTGTCTAGGCCACAACTTCTGGATGATACATTAAAATAGCAATTGTGCTCAGGAATACACTTGGCAGAAAGCAGCCAAGAGCGCAGTGTAGCAGTATAATAATGGATGATTATGTTCTGAAATGTTTTGCGGAAGTATCAAGTAAATATAGCAAACTCCCAGTCCAAAAGAAATTTTAGCTGTAATTAGAATTAACTGAAAAGATGAATTATTTATTTTACAATAATTTTATCATCACACAGGAAATGAATAGTTTTTTAACGACAGAATAAATATTGGATCATATTAGTTCTGGAGTTAAGAGGGCCTGAGATTTGAGCATAAGGACAGAGCGAAGGGCACAGCTGGCTGAGTCCTCCACTGCCCATGGAGGCAAGGAGGGACCTGCTGTGGCCAGGCAATGCACCCAGCTTTGCAGGGCTCTCTCCTCCATGTAAATCAGGCACAGCAAAGCTAACGAGAACCTGGGCTTTTCTGCTTTTATGATAGGGCTGTTCTGAGCAGCCTCAGGGCTCATGCTCCATGGTTTAACTTAAATGGTTAGCCAAGAGATTTTCTTCTTTGAATACTGTAATCGGGGTCATGAAAAATGAGCAGTTCAAGCAGAAAAAATGTAGGAAAAAGATTTACAGATCAAATAATCAGTCGAATCCCACTGAGCCCACACTGGTTAATCTTTAGGGCATATCATGAGTATAACTACTTCGGAAGTTTTTAATAAAATACATGAATTGAGGGACGTGGAATAGTTCTGTGCACAGCTGTGTCATTACTCATGTGCATTGGTGAATGTAAGCACAGCAGTGTGAATGCAGGAGTGCAGTCTGGCATATATTTTTATCCTCTTGTAGATTGCTGTATTCAAATACCTGATGTCTAAGTATTTTCAAGACGTTTATATAAATTAATATGAAAATATTTGTGAAGGATACTGGTTCTTGCTCCAGAAAGCTATTTAGCCCTAACCAGTTAAGTTACATACATCTTGATATCCTAGCATTTTGTTTTAATTTTTTCCTGTTTAACAAAACTTTGTTCTTTTCCTTGACTCATTTCAAGAAAATTGTGCATAAAGGTAAACAAATAGCCTGGTTTCTTTTATTTAGGAAACAAGATAAAATACCGAGAATCAGTACCTTCCACATGTAACTTAATTCTCTCAAATACATTTGGATTTTAAACTGTCTTGGCGTTACTGGACCAATCTTTGAATAGTTTTTAGCTTAAGACATAGACGTAGCTTAGTACAACATAATTGTGGAAAAGAAGGCATTTTATTCACATGAAATAATGTTATGCAACATACCAAGATCTGCTATACAGCATATCCAGTTTGCATGAAACATACAGGAAAGCCAGGTCTTAAAATAAATGCTTTAGCCCTGAAAAATGCCAGACTTTCTGTGATATTATGGATAACCTAAATCTGGACAAGACTAGAATTAGGATTACTGATTTTTTTCTACTGGAACTAGAGTATGCCTGATTTTCCCTTTATAGAGCTACTTATATGCTAATTTTTTTCTGCCCTAGTGAGGCCACATCTGGAGTATTGTGTCCAGTTCTGGGCCCCACAGTTCAAGAAGGACGTGGAACTGCTTGAGAGAGTCCAGCGCAGAGCCACTAAGATGATTAAGGGAATGGAACATCTCCCTTATGAGGAGAGGCTGAGGGAGCTGGGTCTCTTTAGCTTGGAGAAAAGGAGACTGAGGGGTGACCTCATCCATGTTTACAAATATGTAAAGGGTGAAGGTCAGGATGATGGAGCCAAGCTTTTTGCAGTGACGTCCAATGATAGGACAAGGGGCAATGGATGCAAACTGGAGCACAGGAGGTTCCATGTGAATATCAGGAAGAACTTTTTCACTGTGCGAGTGACGGAGCACTGGAACAGGCTGCCCAGAGAGGCTGTGGAGTCTCCTTCCCTGGAGACATTCAAACCCCGCCTGGATGCGTTCCTGTGTGATGTACTCTAGATGACCCTGCTCTGGCAGGGGGGTTGGACTAGATGATCCTTCGAGGTCCCTTCCAACCCTAGAATTCTGTGATTCTGTGATTCTGTAATTGAGAAAGGTGCAACACTGGTGTATCATCATGATCTACTTTAAATGGAACAAGCTGAACTGGAAAATGAGACAATATCAGCTTTTTAAACTTTCAGCTGCACTCCAGCAGCTAAGGGTTTTATGCACGTCTTTCCAGTCAGGAAGTCATCCCACTAGAAGATGGATTTTTGCTTCCTCAAATGAACCCCTTCTCCCAGGGCAGAACTGGGACATAGAGCTCTATTCATACACCAGCAGAGTTCCCTCTCTAAGTGCCAGGACCATGGCCCTTACTCAACACATACAAAATAGGAAATTTAAAAACTAAAGGACTCCATATCCAGTGAATTGACTTCATGAACATGACAAACCCCATGAGACTGGTCATATATATATATACACACACATATATATGTGTGTGTGTGTGAATCTACTGGGAATCAAGCATTAAAAGAAGCAGTGTAATGCAGAATTTTTGTTTAAATGACAAGAGCTCTGACCTCTGATACAGGAAAAGATTTTCATGTTGTATATGGAACTGGTAAATCTCATTTTTCCCAGTGTGTAATTCTAAAAGAGACCACTAGCAACTAAGTCCCTGTGAGCCCTTCTGAAAGAGTGAATCTCTCCTCTTGCAGAAGCATATTTCAGGTCTCACTGGAGTGAACAGCAAATAACCCCCATTTGAATGCAAATTGATATAAAGTCTTTTGTGTCATTCACAAAACATAATTAGTCTTGTGAGACAAAAGTATTTAGTTCAGAAAAGGAAATTTTTATATTTAAAGATACTCGGGGAAAACGAATCTTAGTTATTCCACTGAATAATGAGAACCTCACACTCCCCCAGTTCATATTCTACTGTTTTGCATGGGAGCACAATGCAGTTGTAAAGGATTATAATCTGAGGTTGTAATTCTGAAGAATTAAGTGTGTGTGTGTGTATATATATATACATAAAAGATTTGTATGTACTAAATACATAAATAAATTCTTTACAGAACTAGTGATTTTCATCTTTAAGAAGTTTACATAAAAATGCTAAGTAAGTTTCGTAGAATCCTACTCTGAGTTCTGTAGAATCCTATGAAAGGAAAACTTAATTCTTTGTGTTTCTAAATTATATTTTATAACACTGTAATGGATTACTGAGATGTTTAAAGCCAATAATCCCCAGTTGCTCCAAAGATTTTTTTTTTTTAACTTAACCATTTTTTCCTGTAGCAGCTTTGAGGCTCAGTATTAGGAAACCATGGACAAAACCATAAAATGATGGCTCTTTGAAAATAGAAGTCATTTTGCAGGAAAGAGGAAGAAAAACAACCTCCTGACCAACATGATGTGATATATCCTTCAGTATCCACCTCTGAAACCAACATGGAAGTATTTTCACCAGGCTTTGATTTAATTTGTGCTCATTGAAGAAGAGTGAAATTGCTATGTGGTGTACCTCATACAAAGCAGTAGAAAGTAGGAAGACAACTTAGTACATTATGAAGTGAATGACACGGAAATAAGCCTGAGAGAGCGATATTAAAAGGTTTGGGAAATGAAAAATGGCTGTAAACAGAGTTTTACATTTACTTGCTGCCCTGGGGAGATCCATTTAAGATAAATGTGACAGAGTCTGTCTGCTTTTAAGCATAAACTCTACAGGAAAACAACTAGCGTAAGAAAGGTAGTTGTATTAAAGAACATGGTGATTGATAGAGTCATTTGAAGTAATGACTAAGCTCTTGGTAGAGTTTATTTTAAATAGTAATCATGTTCTTGTGCATCTCAGATGAACTGGAATTCTCATAATTTCCTGTATACTAAAAGGCCAATATAGCTGCAGCCTATGCCCATGCTAGTTTCAATATAATCTGCTATTATGTAAGTGTCTACAAATGACACCCCAAGGAGGAAATAAATGACAACTAAAGTCAGCTTACCTCCAACTGCTAATGCTGTACTTACATGCTAAGCCACCTTGAATATTTTTTTCTTTAAGAATTTATACTTAGGAATGGCTACATAACACTTGTGTTGTGATTGACGGTCTTTCCTGGTTTATGCCAAAAATGAGATAGAAAGTCAAGATTAAATAGTGATAACTGAAAACCTAACAAAACCTAATGACTACAGGCATGCCTATTCAGCTACCAAACCAAACCAGAAGGAATTCCAACAGCAATCCATTTCTGTTCTGATCTATAATCCCTTGCTGAAGGGCTGACAGCCTCCAAGCAATCAGAAATCTAAACTGAATCTGTGGTATTGTACTTACCAGCTTCATTTCTAGAGGCAGCTTCAGCAGTGCTGCTGAAATGCGAAACTGTTATAGGATCTTGTGTGGTCTTTATATGAGCAATGTGTTCCTCTACAAAGCGTTTTTCCACTTTGAATATAATTCTACCAGACTACTCGATCCCCTGATCCCCTTCAATTTGGTCTCCCTCAAGTAGGAAAGTTCCTGATAAAAGATTGCCACTTTGGAAGCACACGCAAACCACCCTGACAGCAGTTTGTTTAAGTCTAACAACCATTGTGACTCTCATTTGGAGAGGTTCACATAATTAGATTCTCTATAACACTTATCGTTATAAAACTTGACAAGTTAGTGAATTACTAAGAGTCTCTTTCAAATACATTTGCTAGAGGAAGAAAGGTGAGAGCTAAATTTCTAATCAGAGCCTTCTGCTTTTCTCAGCTTTCTTGGAGCTGCACAGGGAAGAGTTTAGCTTGCACATGTAAGGTTCTTTTTGATAGTTTGCTTAACTGTTTCAGTTTAGTGAAATTTCTTCCACAAACAGCATAAAAGCCACTTTTAGATTTTTTGAATGAAAAATTAATCAGTAATTTTTTCATAGGCAGAGATTGTCTGTAAAGAGACCTGTTTTGGTTCAATAGCATGAGCAAGAAACACCAGAATATTCAAACACAATCATAATACAGCATCAATAGCTCCAATAAAGACCATCACTGTTTAAGTACCTAACAGGAGGCTACAGCTGAAAGGACCAAAACTGCAAGTTTAAATCATTATTTACAATCTATTAAATCACAAGATTACAATTCAAACAACGTTTGCATAAGTATCTTCTGAGATGTCTTGTTTTAAGTAGTCACCACAGAATATTTCCATTTAACTTAAAATACAAACACAAAGAAACCACCACTTTCATTAGATACAACGTGCCTTTTGGCTTCCCATGCAGCCTGACTTGCTCTGAGCACAAATCAGAGGAACTATCTGTCTTTTCAGTGTTCCAAAGCTATAAGGACTAAGACATAATTCCCAATATTATGATACAAAACCAAAAATGTAACAAGAGGTGCCAAGGTGATGCAATTAGATACTATGCATATAAATAGCACAAAAAAGACAGGTTTGTCAGCTTGCAATTAAAATGTTTTTCATGCAAATTATACATTTGCAAAAAAAAAAAAAGGCAAATGATTCAGTATTTTGTATGAACATAATTCATTTTGAGTTAAACCTGTTCATTACATATTTCTAACTGATCATATGAAACACTAGTACATCCGAGATATTATGGATTAGCACTACTTCTGACATGTACTTACAGATAATTATGACAAAACCCTTTATTTCTGTTCTTCTGATAGAAACAATTAACAACAATAGTTTTAAGCCAGTGCCCTGCTACAGTCAGAACAATGTTTGGCACTATAATATCAAGCAAAAGAGGCAAAATTTAAATACCTTGAACCTATAGCTGATCTTGCATAAAAGCCCTAGTTGCAGAAACTGATGTTGCACAGAAAATAACATGGGAAATTTGTAAATTTGAGCATTTGTTTAATTAGATTTTTGTTATTCATAGCTGAAGCTATGAATCAGCTATAATTAGATATGTTCTGGAAGTGCAATTATATGTTTGGAGATATAAATACCTTTTGCTACCATTTCTCTGATGTCAAGGGCAAGCCTTAACCTTAAGAGTGCAATAATCAAGACTTGTAGCATACATCTGCATCTCAGATCACCAGTGTTAGATTTCTGTATCTTAGATTGCCAATGTCTTTTTTAACCAATGGGACAGTATAAAAGTGCGAATGAACATGTGTCCAGTCAGGTAAAGCTTTAGATTCCAAGTTAAGAACAGTTTTCTCCCTAATGAAGACCAGTGAAGTGTTACTTAAAAATGAGCTTGTGAAAAAGAAAGAGGAAAACCTGACACTTGGTAGAACTGCTGGATTGAGAATAGTATAATTTTTTTATGGAATTACCTTAATATGAGGCAAGTACAGGAGAATGAATTTATATTCATAGAAGAGAAATGGAGGCCAATTACAATAATAGAAAGAATTAACATACATGTGTATATATATACACACGCATATGTAAAAAAGACTGAAAGCTTCAGTCAAAAGGATAGGATTAGGCATTTTTTTCCACATTAAATATACCCTTACATTCAGCATATTTTCTACCAAAATGTTCTTTAAAAATTGCCAGGGTTAAATCCGTATTTCAATTGAACCAATTTCCTTTGAAGTCTCCCATAATGGTAATTAAATAAATTACTCTTCGAGTAATCATGTTTTTTTCTGGAAAAGGAACTATTGGGGTAAAGAGAGATAAGAGAGTCTGTCACCAAACATAATCTTTCTAAATACATTGGTACTTGTTATATTTACTAGAAGAATGAAGGAATACTTAGAAACTCTGGACCTTTTGAGCTTTTGTAAAGGAAATGTTGACTTGACAGCTGAAATAAGAAACAAACTAAAATGACTGCTGACAGTCCTGGGAGTGCATAGAGAAAGAAAATGGAAGTTGTGTCAACAGAAAGCTTTTAAAGACCATATGTGCTGAGCCGAAGAGAGCTAGTGTTAGCTAGAAGCCCAAATTACCATGTTAGACACAAGTAACTAGTAGACAAGTTGAAGGTGACTGAAATCCCAAGACGAATGAGCAAGTGTATTGTATAGAATGGCATTCTACATGCAAGCATCATGTTTGCAGGAGCATGAGGCTTTGGAGACCAGGCTGCTGTTGCTATAGTTCTAGTAAGAAGGTTCTGTGTATGGCAATTCATCAGATCAAATACCTCATGTCTGTGAATTTTATATTCTTTGATAGAGAGAAATGAGGCTTTCACAGTTCTAAGTGATTTTCAAATATGTAACTTTACATTTCATCTGTACTTCTCTTGCTTACAAGTCAGGCTAAAATTGTTGTTGCAGTGTATTGAGCGTACCATGAGTTTTGTTTATGTTTTTTCTCAGATATTTTTTTTAACTTTGCTAAGGATTCCCCTATTATTTGTAGGAATTTGCCATATACCTGCTAAGTAACCTGTAGCATCCCCGATTTAACCATCAGAATGGGCTGATATAACCCTCTCCCTTGTTCTCCGCTCTAGTCTACTATCCCCAGACTTCACAGAATTTAAACCACATTCCCATCTTCCTTTTTCCTTTAAATATCTCTGGTTAATAATATAAGGTTGTATAAGACTAACACATATGGATTAGCATTTGAATTTCTTTATGGTGTCTTTACAACATCACATCCAATTATAGCAATATAGGGCTCCTCTACAGTGCCAACCCTATATTTTCTTGCCACTTCAAAGACCAAAAGACAGCGTTTTCAACTCAAAAAAAAACCCCACAAGAGTGAGCCAAAGGAAAAGGAATGATTTGGTACCATTTGTACTTCACCTACAATCAAAAAATAGCTTCCTGGAAATCCAGTGGTCAGAGAGAATAAAGCACCAGACAGGCACCAGCTGGAGAAACTGGATCTGGGGATTCATCCAAGAACTGGGAACATCTTTCTGAACAGACAGACATATTTCATGTTCAAATGTAATGGCTGTCAGGGTAAACATTGCCTTAAAAATCTCAACATGATTTTTTTTTTTTTTTAAACTCTTTGTGCAAATCTTGTGGACACCTTCTGGCTTCAGCTTCAGTAAGTGAGCTTAGGATCAGATCCAAGGAAGGATAAAACTCCTTATGAAGGTCACACGCAGACACTTACATTATGCTATACTGTTTGTAAACACAGCTATAACATGTGGCACGAGCAATTATGTAAGAATATGATTGCTAATGTGAATGTTAACTAAACGCCTGTTTAATAATGGGGTTTAATTAAATAGTGGAAAAAACAATTTTTCATGTGTAACATGAACTTGTTAAAACTTCAGAGCTTTGTAAGCCAGTTTTGGTTAACTTTTTGGCTGTAACAGGTTATCTAATGACTAGGAGACTATTGCCTAATTTGTTTTGGCTTTTTGCTTAGCTTTGGGTGCCCGTGTGTTATAATACAGTTGGTTAATGTATATATTTACAATGAATGGATATCCAATGAATGGATAACAATAATAATTTGCTATTCAGTATAGAATGAACTATCTATGACCCCTGGATAAAATGCAGCATACAGACAGGCATGGGATGATATGAGGAGATGTGAAAGTCCAGGTACAAGACAATAGTGGAGGCCCCAGAGCTCTAAGCTTCCCACCAGGGGTCAGCTGCTGGCCACTGAACAAATGCAATCTTGGAAGCTGCACAAACCCGGTTCTAGAGATAACACAGAGAACAAAGGACAGTATTCAGTGTGCATAACACACACCATTCACAGTAAACCAGGATGCAGTGTGGAACTACAGACCAATGAAGAAAGTGCAAGGTGTGGATATGTGGAGCATGTTAGCAAACATAAAAATGACTCCAGGTGAATTCTAGAATGAGGAGGAAGAAGGAATCATCGTTGTGTTGCTCTAGGATGCAAAGGCCCCCCATCCCCACCCCTGCCTGAAAACATCTGCCAGAGAGGCAGCTGATATGTGTGACACCAGAGAAAGGGCAGATGCTAGAGCTCAACATGGGTACACTACTAATTCTTTGGTTAGACTGCTAAGACTTTATGTTAACAGTATATTCTTGGCTTTACATATAAGTTTTGTTCCTTTGGCCTCAATGAGCTCCACAAGCTGTAGCATGAGAAACTGATGGACACTTCAAGCAACCTATTCTGAAACCTGGATGCAATACACTGGTAACCACTCACAGGCAAAGTAGTTCAGTTTAACTGGAGCTCACACGTGGTTAACAACATTGTCTTTTGTTCAAGGCAATGGAATCCGTGCTGAAAGGAGGTAACAGCATGTGGGGAGCAGAAGTAACCTGGATAATGACTGGGCCAACAGAGCACCAACCTCTTCTTAGGAGTTAGTTTTGACAGTTATTAAAAAAGCCATTACCATTCTATTCTTTAATGGGAAGTTCCTCACTTAAACATTTGATTGATCTTTATATTTGTTAATGAAAACACTTTTTAAGCAAATTGAATCACTACAGATCTACAAGGAGAAAACCCATCATTTCATTTGATGTGAGGTTTCTTGAATACAGAACCATTGTATCATTCTGCTTATTTTGCAAGCAGCAAAGTAGTAGTAACCATGGGTCACTAGCTTTACTGTGAAACAGCACAACACAGTCTTTGTTGAGCTTTCCTTGGAGTGAGTCATTGTGATTCACTCAAAGACTGTTCCCTGTGATGGGGCTGTTCTCTCCTGTCTCTCCTGTGTCTTATGCAGGGCAGAGAAGGAGAGAAGATGGAAGCAGTATCTTTGGACATGTAAACAGAAGAACATAGCAGTGAGGTTTGCAGTTAGTACCCAGTTTTGAAATGGAGTGCTAAATGTTTGTGCAAACACATTCCCCTTAAAAATTAAAAGGAATATTCTTCTCTCCAATATGCTACAACTCATACATGTTGCCTGCAGTGAAAGTATGAAAACATGCTCAGGAGGTCAGGGGAGAGTCTTTTGGTTGGTTGGTTATTTTTGTCTCAGTGCAGCCTCAGTTCACAAAATATAGCTTATAGCATGAAACTAAGCCAAGATAGCCAGGAGGCCTCTCCAAATGACCAGACTTTTGGGGTTACATAATCTGCTTTTCTATTCTGGGGAGAGAGAATGGAGAATGGAAGGCCAAGTACCCAAGTTCTCTTCTCTTATATAGGTATAAACCTGTAAAATTACAAGAGGATCAGATCCCAGAACTATGACTTTTCAGTATTTTAGGCTGTTGTTTCTAAAAGAAGATCATGTTCATAAACAGAACCAGAGAATACCCTGGAGGGTCAGTCCTGTATTTGACTCCAGACATTACATTGGCTCAGACTTCCCCTTTTCTGGCCTCTCCTGTTATCCTGTTGAATTCATTAGAAGGCTGTGGCTACCGGCCAAAAGAAATGGTTAATGCATCCCAGAGCCCATATTCTTTGAAATCTCTTCTGAGACAGGGATTTATAACATTGCTATAATAAAACTCAGATTTCAACATTAAAGTATAAGTCTGTGTACATGCCATACATACCAGAATTATACAGAAAATTTGAACCATGAAACCTTGAGGAAATTAGGAAAATATGCAGTAACATCTAGAAGAGAGGCCATTAGGACTCTTATACCTTTAAGAAGAACCTTAAGCAAGAGATGAATCACATATGATGTTACACAGGTAGTGGCAATGAAACTAAAAGAAATGCCATTGAATCACAAATACTTTATTTTTGGCACAATGAAGTATAGCAATTTTAAACTGGTCTGGAGCTGTTATTACCTTAGATAAGAAAAGATGGGACTGAGTCCTGGCTCTGCCCTCGCTTTGCCCCTCCATGCCTCTGCCTATCTCCAAGAAGGAGGTTAGTTTTTTTGTTGATGTAGCTGTTTAGTTCTATTCTACTCTCTTTTATATTATTTTTGTTATTATGCATTCAAAGTATAATGAAATGTGTGCTTTTCATCCCAAGAGAGTACATATTCATCTTCTGCAGGAATTACAAAGTATTGCTTTTATAGACAAGAAATTGTATAGCTTTTTCCTGTAAAATATGTCTAAAGTATAGACTTTGCCTAAAACCTTGGAACAAACATTCATTTATGAGTCAGGGGAATCATTTTTATTCCACTACATGAATTCAGTGGCCTGCCACAGGCCAGTCATAATCTGTTATTGTTTCCCTGCAACCTTGTACTATTAATTTTTATTTTTAATGAACTGTCCAGTCTAGTTTAGCTATGGGAACTATGATGGAGCTGCAATATAAATGGTTTATGTCATGCCTTTGTCAAAAGGCTTTCCCCTACAGCACTAGAATGTAATTGAAAAGCCATTTTAAAATAAAGTAACTGAATGGTTGCACATGCAGGTTGTCAGGAATACAGTGGGAAAATCCTTTGCCTTACACTAGATTTTACCAATCACAACTTGTGTGATTTCATTAGGAAAGCCACACAAATTGCATATGTTTGCATGGTTACATTAGCAAGTATTCCTGAAAGATACTGAAGCCATTTTTAAGAAGTTTTTCTTCAACTGTGACTAACAATGCAGTAATTGGCTTGGTTAAATACCTCAAAAGAAGTAAATACACTAGTTTTGTTCTATTTTATAGCATACAGAATATGCCCATGTTTGAGAGAGCAAACTAGCTTCTGAGTAGAATCCAAGATGGTTTTTGTTGCATAGCAAACTTTGAATGGCTGAGTACACAGTAATTTTTTTATATATAATATATATGTGCAAGACACATAATTTAGTTATCTGTTTATTTTTTCTAGTTCTGGATTTGTGTGTGTGTTCTTTGAGGCATGATAATGTATGTTTTAATAAATGCTGCTATTATTGTTAATACTGTTATTATTAGAGTCCAAGGAGAGCAACTATAGAGAATATTTATAGTTAAAGCTGACAACAGTTTTCTCAAAAATTTCCCATCAAAATTGTTTCTGAAAGACTGTGATCTAGCTTTTGGTTCACACTTCTCACCTTTAAAATAACTATGGAAAATTTCTCAGAAATAAATTTTATCAGAACACATATTTCACAACTAAACACAAAATATTTGAAGCTATTTTGACTCACAAGTGATTGGATTTGGTGAGTCTTCTAGTCGATGTATCAACCTTTTAATGCCTTTTTCTCCTCTTATGGCCAGTCTCTGCAGTTTCTGCAATGCAGTCTCTCCTTTGCTTAGGCAAACCTGTTCAGCCTACTGTCACTCCCTCTAGAATTTCAGTATAGAAAATCCAAGCAGTACAGGAAGGAAATATCTAGTCAGGATATTCCCACTTAATGAAGCTACTGGCCATCTTCCGGTGTGACTGAGTAGCCAAGCCTATGTCACAGCTCCAGATGAGCTCAGTAGTGCCTTTCTTTCTGCCCTGTTGTTCTTTGTTCCAATAACAATAGTTAAACATGAATATTTACCTTCTCAACTGTTTGATTATCTAGATACTATAACAGGAAATTTGCATTCCTGAACAGGCACAGCTGGAAACAGTTTAAGAAGGAAAGATCCTTCAAAAGAAAAGAGAATTTAAGAAGCATACAGATGCTCAGGTTTACATGATAATCAGCAAAAGCAGTGCTTGTTCCTCCTCTTTGGCAGGGAGGCATTTCACACCCCAACCAGAGGGAACATCCCACAGTCACTCTGCAGGAAACTGGCTTTCAGAAATTATTTGCTTGAACTCTGAAATGTAAAAAAGGCTATGAAAATAGATACAACATTTTCTCAGGTAAGACATGAAAAAAGCTTGAGTATGGACCCAGTTTGTTAAATTTACTTATTTCATACACTAGGGAGAGTGATGGGCCTTCAAGTTGTCTTTTAAGGTTATTCCTCACACTCCTCCAATTTGTAAAAATTAAATCTACTTGGAAGCATAGCTCCGAAGTCAAGAACAAGAGTAGAGACAGGCCTGAATTAAACCTTAAAGTGAAATACAAAAAAATGCCAGAAGAGATGAACTGAAACAGTGGTGAGAAAATTCACATAACTGCATGGAGGGGAGACTCAGAGAAACTGAGCACGTAACTAATGTAAGATATTTTTGCTACATGTTTTTGATATCCATATATGAATTTGAAACCTAGTCAGGAAGTCTTCAGTCAAACCAAACACTCTTTAACTTCATTTTATTGAAAAGCTGTATCTGAACAAGAACTGAATACTGTTTGCAAAATTTGGCCCTTGATTTTAGGGAATGACAGGATAAGAATCTCACATGCTGAGCTACAGCTCTTCCTAAGAAGCAAAGGAGTTTACACATTTCCCACATAAATTTAATTGAATGCTGTTGGTATCACTGTCAAATACACTCTGTTTCAGCCTGATACTAATTGCTGCAGTCTACCTTAACAAGTCGGAGGACACCATAAACACATATCCTATATAGCTGCTCACTAGGATGTTTCAGTATACAGCCCATTTGGCTGCCAGAAATAAGATTATCGTCATTCAAGGACATTTCCACAGAAATGAAGCATCTGTCAAGCAGGACTTTAGTGCACTGAATGCAAAAAACTGTGAATGAGTCAGCTAGACAAAGAGCTTTAATATCCTGACTTTGTACTCTTTATCCTAAACAATTCAGATGGGATTATGCCATTGATTCTGTAAAAATGATAGTATTTACACATTTATTATCTATTACATTTAATCTGCTGCTGTATGAATTTTAAAAAAGCATGGATACTCCTGTAAGTGGACAACTCTCACCTCTGTGGAATCACTGGTTTCAGTACTAGCACAACTGCTGTCACTGAAACAGAGAATATGAAAAATTAAAGGCATCAGAGCAGCAGATATAACTATTTTTAGGTCTAGGGTTTTCCATACAGCTCTCTTTCCACACTTTAAACAGTTGCCTTCTCCGAAGCTTGAGAGCCACCACTAAATTCCTTTTCTAACCCAAGTCTGAGCGGTTATATTAAGCTCAGTGGTACTGCACAAATTTTCAGAGAAATAAGCCAAATATGGAAATAATCACTCCCTCATGTAGGCCTAGAGTAAGAAAAATATGGAACTTTTTGACTGATAAAATCAAGTTGTTAGAAAATTTCTTACACTTCTGTTCGTTAGTGTTACATTGCTGTGAGTTTTCAAGAGGTTCTCTGATGATTTAAACATGAAATTAAACAAGTGTGATCCAAAAAATGCACCTTATCAAACCATGCTTTACAGATACAGAAGGATGGTCAGTGTTGTACAGAATCAGTTCTCCTGAGTGACAATCAAGACCAAAACCTGGGTGACAGCCCATATCAAGTGAAGGACTAGTCATTGCAGAACTATTGCCTATGTTGTACAAATATTGTAGACACTATATAAACAAGAGACTAGCTATGCATATCTGACATCACTCATGAGATCATACGTTTGGACGTACCACTTACCTTCACCCACTGGAAACTTGTTGCCACTTTATGTAGCATATTCCACACATTTGAAATGCCACTTAATGAGACTATGATGACAATACAGGTTTCTGCTGCCACTTATCCAGTACTTCAGCTCTGGCTGCAAAGAATGAAAAAGTTCATTTGAAATCCAATGCAATGCTGGTACCATAATAAAAGACAAATAAAGTCTAGCCTATAAACCATCACAGTAGCCTAAAGAGAGTTTAAAGACTAGCAATTAAATAATGCTGACTTACTATTGCAAGAATGTTCCCATAACTAAAGTGCTGGAGGCCATATCAAAATTCCTTCACATCTTTTTTGTTATCTTCTGAAAAAACAGAGTTCTATGGAAAAATCTGTTCTGGGAACATTATCCCAATACAAGACACACTGTAGGGAAAAAAGTAACAGCTGCAGATACCATTAGCCAACAAGATGTGCTTTGAATATTTCTAAGTACTCTAAAGGCATATTCGAAAATTAGTATTTTTACCATGATGATGGAGAAGGGAGTAGATTATTTTAGCAATTAGAACTACCACTACAGTAGGGTATCTAGGATAAGACATTTGAAGGCAGAAAATGAGTAAGAGATGCCTCTGCCTGTAAGAAATTGTTTTGATGGTTAATATTCTTTCATAAATCACAGAATCATAGAATGGTTTGGGTTGGAAGGGACCTTAAAGATCACCTACTTCCAGCTCCCCTGCCATGGACAGGAACACCTTCCACTAGACCAGGTTGCTCAAAGCCCCATCCAACCTGGCCTTGGACATTTCCAGGGAGAGGGCATCCACACCTCTCTGGTCAACACTGTCAAATGGGACAGTGAGCTGAGACAGTCTGTCTAAAAGGTTCAGAAACAAAAAGAAACCAACCGAATCATTTCTTATGAGGTGAGGTAAGTCTTTTCTTGAATTTAAATTGGTAAGTTAAGAATGCTCACAGTTTCAAAAAGCAGTCCCTCATCATTCTGTATGTTTCTGACGTGTTCCCACGTCACAGCACAAGTAAAAAATATAGTTACTATGACTGAATGCAAAAGAAATAGTGTGATTTATTGTTATGTACTGATGTAGCTGCTGTATTTCTGATGCTCATTTGATACTTTGACTCTTAAGTGAGTACTAAATTAATTCTAGGGCTATGATTCATTTAAGCCAAGAAAATCAGGCTAGATTACCCAGTATTTTTAAATTTATTAATTGAGAATTTCCAGGAGGAATTATTGCAAAATAGCCTCTACAGTTTGGGTTGATTATCCAAATCGGTAATTTTCTGCAGTATTTAACTCTTAAAGCTGTCTCATCTACATCAATCCTCCATTTTATACCCACTTTTCACCCTGGTTAAAGCAATCAAGTTTTACTTGCAAAAAATCGTTTAGCAGCACAGGCCAAATGTCCAAGTTGCTAGCAAGTGTTGAGGAGAACTGGCTAGGCATTGACTGAATATCACATATTCAATATTGCAACATTACCATGAACATATTTCACATTTAGTCCACCAAAGGAAGAAATAAAAGGTAGCTTCTATTGCCAGCTGTGACTGCAGATATGCTGACTCACTGTTTTGAAAATTTGTGATACATGTCCAATAAAAATTACATTCCTAGAAAGTAATTTTTGCTAAGGTAAGTGCTATGAAATAAGGTATGTTTTGTGTGATGAGTGAGTCACTAATATATATATAAAGCATTTGATTTATAAAAATACACATGCAACATATTTATGCAATTTGCTAGTCACGTACATATATATAAACTTTTTTTAATACAGGATCCTTTTGAACTAGTTCACAATTCATATAAATGAATGGAAAGAAAGACTAAAACTGAAGAAAATTTCTCAGTGTAATAATTTCTACAATATCTTTACAGATGACAACATCTTTACAGATTACTTTGCAGGTTAAGATTCCTTTTTGCCCAAGACATTGGAAGTTGCTTAGATAAGTATTTCTCAAAATATCCTCTTACGTATCCCTATGGTCTAATTTTTTCAAGATCTGCTTCTGCTTTTAAAAGCAGCAGATAGTTGATAATAGATAGTGCCAGTCCTCAACCTGACCTGCTATACTATTAAGTTTCTTCTGTACATACACCTGACCACCAAACAGTGAAGTGCCTTTATACATAATAATTTAACTGTCAAATAAAGGCTCCATTTTCCAGTTACACTACATTTAAACAGACATCAGAGGTTACCAATCAATACTTTTTGTAGTACTAATCCATATTTGAAGCAAATAAATCTTCATGTTAACATCAAGCAAGGAAACTCCTCCAGATATCAATTTTCATAAAAAACATGATTTAAGACTGCTGAATTATTTCCATCATTAGTATAGCACAAGAAATAGTTTAGCTGATTGATGCACAGATATCAGATATTACTTTTACTGCATATTATGTTTCTATTTTCTTATTTTCTGCTGCAGTTGAATATGGTTTCAATAGTAAGGTTCTATTAACTCTATAACCTTTACAAAAGGGAGAAAAGCCAAAAGAAAAACAACTGCTGTACTTACAAAAGGCTATTTCAAAGTCCAATTATAATTACAAGAAAACTAAAAAACACATCCATTAAACAGTTCCAAAGCTCCAAATAGATTTGACACAGTGGCACTTTAAATCAAATCTCCTAACAAGATTTTTTTTTTTTTTTTGGTAAAATAAGCTGTGGCTTCAGAGCTGGTTTATACAAAGTGACAACTCGAACAATTTTGAAATGTTGTTAGTTGGAGGGGAAAAAAAAAACCCAACCCCATTGTCATTATGGTAATTATTTCACAATGCCTGATGTTAAATGGGCAGTCCTGTGGCCTAAGAAGCAGCTGAATCCTGCATTGTCCTTGCATGATAAAAAGATTTGAAAGTCTGAAAAGCAGAGGAACGGAATCTCACAGCTTCTTAGACTTCGCTCTGAAAGGGCCATTGTAACATCATCATAAATCCTGGGCTCCCCAGGCACTTGACAACTAAAGCAGTGGACAATAGAATTCTTGTGTTGAACAAAACACTCCTTGTCTGCCAAAGGGCTTATCTGCTTCATTTACAAATGTCTTTCATTGTACCAAAATAATTCCCTATTAGAAAAACTATTAGGAACAGAACTAAATAAATATTCACAGCTTTGTGGTCTGTTTGGCAAAATGAATAAACTAATACAATCAAGGAGCATGCAAAATATGAGATTGAAATCAAAGAAACCCAAAACAACACCAAACCTCTATTTATTTTCCTCTCTTCATTTTCCCTTTTCCTGATTGCAGGGAATTACACTGAATACACATTTGTCTCCATAAAAAAGACCTAGGTCCATTACACTCACTAAAAGAGATGAAAAACATTAGAAATTTGCAAAGATCTCAGACTGGAGCAAAATTGTATCCAATGTGCTTTTAAGTTAAATATTTCCAGAAGAGCAATTACAGAAATGAATTTGGGAACTTGAGAATTTAATGAAACAGAGACAAAATACTTACAATCATAAAAGGATTTAAACTATGGATTTATAACTACATATGTTTAGGTCCTTGTTACTGAGAGATACAAAGGCATTAGGGATCAGTTTCTGAAATGTCACCAGATTATTGCAACTTTTTTCATTTCTGGCAGCTATCACAGAAACGAGTGAAAGAGACTAAAATATTCCATATATATATATATATATGCAACTTCAAAAAGCATTTCTAACATAGTCAGACTTCCGTTGCATCAGGTTTCCACATAAACAGTTATTTGATTACAGCTTACTAGAAATGTGCTTATGGAAAGACAATTTACACCATACATAATTATTAAGGAAAAACCCTACTGATCTATAATATTGCTCAAGCAAACAGTACTGACCATATTCAAAGTGTCAGAGTAAACTGTAGGGCAGAATTAGAACCTGAAGAAGTTGAAGCTTCTTAACTGAATTATTGATCATAAACTACTTATTCAAATCCAATATGGAAACAATGTTTTTACACAGCCCAGGCAAATGGGCTGATTGGCTCAATAGCTTTTTTCCCCGTGTCTAATTAATACAAGCCTACAAATCATACAGATATGACTAACCTCATACTAAACAAATATTCAAGTGGGAAAATTAAATATTCAGAACGTACACAATAAATAACCACAACTCTGTTAAAATGCAAAAAACTGTCTAGCAACATTTCAAATACAAATAGCACAGGTTTAAGCTCACAATCACAAGACAGAACCCCAGATTTAGGAATATGTGAGCTTTCCATGGTCCTACCATGAATTTGCAGTCTGACTCTGCCACACACCACTTAACCCTGAAGCCATTTCTAAAAGTGAACAAAGGCACATTAATGAAACATTTCACCTATGAAAAAATTTACTAATCAGTATAAAAATCAGAGGAAAGAGGCTTGAATTTAGACCTCCCACATACCAGTTGCATATCTGTACTGTTTGGGTGCAGAGCTTCACCATTTTTTCTCTCATCTTCTCCTCAGTGAATAATTAACTGTTCTAAAGATATAGGTATAAGATTTAACATAAAGTTTAAATTTGCCTTCCTGCTTACCATTTTTTGATGTTTGCTATTCTATGCTATGCATAGCCCAAACTCCCCTCCCTCTTGAAACTGTATCGTCTGTATAAATATAATTTGCATAAAGTTATTCTGGTCATTTAGGCAATTCACAATTCAGGAATATGTCTTCGAGAAAATCTCTTTCCTGCCAGCTCTCATAGTTTTATTCTGGTTCCTACTACCTGACACACAACCACACCATATTTTTATATAGTCAGCAGTCTCTGTTTAGGTATAAAAAAATGGATCTGCACTGAAGTTTAAGTGTCTTGGTGCAAAACAAGCATTTAACTCTGCTAGAGAATATATATCTGGGTGTCTTGACTGGGAGGGTAGTGTCCTTGGCTATATATAAATTACTCCTGCAAGCTATTATCTTAGCATCTAAATAAGCTTATGCTCAGAATCACTTTCCAGAAGAATCTATCTTTTCACACTTACTACAGGCAGCTAAATCAAGTAATGTGACTCCCCCCATGAAGCAACAAATGTAGCATCCTAGAATAACTGAGGTGGAAAGGGACCTCTGGAGGTCAGCTGGTCCAACTCCACCACTGAAAGCAGCACCAATTTCAAAGTTACTTTAGGTTATTAAGGCTGTCACTTCATTAAAGTTAACAGCTGAAATTAGCAGCATGACCAAGGTCTTCCTGTGTGGACATGAACCCTTTAAGGGCTTACCATTTTAGGCTGAAAGATGGTCTCATGAAAAGTAATAGAACAAAACAAAGGGTAAGAATTGCATCAGGAAGAATAAAAAGACAATCTTGTATAATCTGCTTTATAAATATATATGTATGCAATTACAGGGTCTATTGGCAGGTCAGGGCCAATAACTTTGATGACTGACCACATTTCAGAGCCTGGGGGGTGTTTGCACTGCTTTGTGTGTGCTTCTGAGCACCCACAGCACCTGCAGCAGACCTGAGGTGTACCCTGTGTTGAGCAGCAGTGACAGAGGAGCACATACTTCCTCTGCTATTGGCTTCCACCACCACAATCCATGAACAATTTAGACTGTTTTTATTACCTCCTGGTTCTGAGGTAGGAAAGTGTTAACATCTGTATTCTACAGCACAGAGTTCAGTTCATCAGGAGCTAAGTTTTCAACCCAAGATTCTCATAAGAAGCCTGTCATAAAATGAGGCTTGAAAACAGATTTTGAACCAAACAGTTGTATCACCCTGTACCTTCCTCCAGAAGGAAAGAAGGACCTTGATACCCAAGGGGATGCTTTGTGGAAGGCAGGACATGAGAAAAAGGCAGGACATGCAAGAAAAGGACAAAACCCAAGAGCTGCAGAGAAGGTTCACACAAACGAGGTTCTGTCCAAAGCACGTAAACAGCCCACTTCTCTGTCTTATGAACTATTCTGATTTTACATTGTACTGTCTACCAAAATACATTCCCTTGGTGTTCCCATTCCTTGACCATGCTGTTGAATCCTGACTAACATTCAGCAGGTTGCAATTCCACAAGCGGGGAATTGGTGAGCCTGACTGCTTCCAAATACTGTGCATTGAAAAGTAGTCAACCGTCCTGAATACTAAGCTGTTACACGTGAAGGCCATGAGCGATGGCAGAAATTAACAAACTAAAAAGCAGAATAGCTGTATGCCCTCAAGAGGGACAAAAATACATCTTAATGCTTTTCAGAATATTAACAGAGTGCAGACTAAAGCCCAAATCCCATCTGTCCAAGGCCAAATTAAATAGCAGTAAGAATAAAGGTTCATCTGGGCTCTCAAGAAACAAATTAACCCCCCTCAAAAAAGCTCTTTACAGATCACATGAGTGCCCAGCCTGTGTGCTCACCCAATACAATATGACTTCATCAGTTTTTTCTTGCTTTTGGGCCACAAGTGCCTGCAGGTAGACGACAGACCCTTGAGGATAGAGTCTGTATTAATTAGCTTCATACTGCTCCAGTCCCATCCTAGCCAGGTACTAAGAATACAAGTGGATTGGGAGGCCTGAAGGCAGGTATGTTCTGTCATTTTAAATATCATAAATCAAGCCCTCCATTTCAATGTTTCCAACTTCTCTGAGTTTCTTCTAAAAACTAAATTTAGAAGAAGAGGATCCACAGCAGGTAGATACATAAATACCTATATAGATACATATGCACATAAATAGAACTTGATAAAAATATTTTACACATTTTTTTAATGCATAAACAAATATTTATGTGCACCAGAATGTATATGATTTCAATTCCCTGCATTTGGAAAAAGTCTTCATTTGTCTGATAAAAGTTTGACTTTTTATATTTGCTGTCTAACAGATTAACTTAAATCTACGTTCTTGAACCACCACCAGTTCATATATTCTCTCTTGGATAAACATACTATACATACAAAGCTTACAAACCCAGTTACTACCATTGCAAGAGGCATTACAGAATTGCTCTAAAGCCTTATAAGTCATGCTGGAACTCAGCTTCCAGCAGCAGCAGATATCAGAGACTTGAGTGGGATCTTGTCAATCACTGAAATATTTTTATGGCAAATTTTCCCTGCAGATTTTTTTTTATTATTTGTTTTCTCCCCTTTGCATTTTCATATTCATATTGTTTGGTGGTTTTCTTCCACTAAACACAAATGGCCAGATCTTTCCTCTAGAGCAAAGCTATAGCAAAGACTGTCTTCACTACCATTTGGCGCTCTATTTATCTTTTTCTCTGCTGCCAATTTCAGTGGGCTGTTCTCTATTTCTTTCCTCTGGCTTTCTTCTGCTCTCTTTTATCAATCTCTTCTACTGACCTGAAAAGAAAACCTGAAAATTGAGAGCCACTGAAGTATATGCTGAATGCCCCCATTAGTCAAGCTGTAGGGGACACTTGGCACAGGAAAAAAAAAATGCAACTAACCTTTCAAAAAAATCTTTATATAATGTTCTACAAAATCATCCCGCTGGTTCCAGGTCCACTAGAGACACTCAAGAAAGAATAATTCTGGGACACCAGAGATACCATAAAGGAGAATAGCTCAGAATTTGTCCAAGCGAATCAAGAGAAACAGAGTTCTTTGGTCTTAGGGACATTTTTTCCTATCTTCTTCCTTTTATTAATAAATAAAGAAAAGAGGAGTTGTTCAAAGTCACCACAGAGATCTGACATTTCTGAATTTCTGTGTGCCTCATTCAACTCACTGAATATCTCTGTCATCCCAGGAAGATACATGATTCATTCTGGGAAGCCTATTGCAAAACCAGCAATGACTCTTCAAACATTTGCAAAGCTTTTAAAAAAAGTTTAATTCAGTCTTATTTCTGGTCTGAATACACCTCTTTCCCTGTTCCCTGCCACCCTCCTCCTAAACGCCCACAGGTCATAGCTTGTCTAGATCTAGGGAGGGTGAAAGAAAGGGAAAATGGATAGTAAACTAATTTTAGGTCAACCAAAAGGCATTCAGTCTCTGTCTTTGCTAGTTGTCTTTTCCTCATTTCCTTTTGTGTTTTCTCAAAGGACATTACGGACCTGGCTTCTCAGTCAAGGTCAAGGCAATGTCAAACACATTAATTTGTCCATGAAATGGTCTTTAAGTGTTGACAAAAGAAAGCTTAAAAATTGAAGACTGAACAATACTGACCAACTGATGTTTTGATACTATCCTCAACAGTATGTAATTTTTAAGGAATGGTAACTAAAGCAAAGCATCAATGAGTAAGGATAGAACTCAGAAGAGGTGCAAGCATTAAGAGCATTTAATGATGCTTGATGTGCAGTTTCTACTCACAACTAATACAGCTTTCCAGAATTCCAGCAATGTTTATAGCAAGGATGATACGATTTTCCACCATCTATCTTTTAAGGATATTCCACTCCAGAAAGACCTGTATTTCTTATGCAGTTATTTTGTTACTTGGTAACATGCTTACCTATCCATTCCTGAGAGTTGAAAAGTAAACACAGCTCTGTATTTCAGCTGCATCATGTAAAGGCTTATAATACTGAAGTTCACAGCCAAAGTTAGCCAGAATATTTGACAGTATTAATACTTAACATTTGTCTGCTACTCGTTATGCTTCTCAAATACCACTGAGACTCCAATTTTCTGTAGTGTAATTATTATAAGCTATGAGCAAGTGCATTATGTTTCTTCAAAACAATGATTGTGAAATAGAAATATGCATAACCAAATAATAACAGAGCAAGTACTCTGCATACTCATGAGAAACTGCATAATTAGGAAAGAATTCCTACTGATATCGATGGGAGTTTTGCATGATGGAGATAGTCCTAGGTGCTATAAAGGCATTTGCTTTCAATAACAATAAATGAGCTCCAGAGTACTATACCACTAAGCAATCACCTAGTAAACTCATATTCAACCAACCAAGAAGATACATTTATGAAATAATAAGGATGATAAAAAAATAAATTAAAAAACACCCAAACAAACAAAAACCCTAGCTGGTTGAAAGCTGAGAACCTATCTTCACTGTTTTAAATTATTTCAGAAATGTAGCACCTCTTTAAGTTTCAGTTGCTTTCTTTCAGGACTCAGCCAGGAGTGCCCAATGTCAACACATCTAGACAAAAAGGAAGACTGCATATGGAAAATAACCTAATACCTAATAAAAATCAAAGATAGCTTTGTAATAATGAAAGAAGTCAGTTTGCCAACTGTGCAGAAATGTGACATTCCAGCAAAAGCATGGAAAGGTCTATTTGCCAAGAGCTTATCTAAAGACATAAAAGTGGAATAATTTTCATGCAGCAACTTTCTTCCCTTTCAGCTGAATTGGACAGGGATGGAAGAATATTCCAGGCCACAACTTAAGTTTCCTGGGTGGCCTTGGACAGATTTGCTGGGAGTATCTACACAGTATATTGCTGGCAGATGTGAGCTTTTTCTGCCCAAGTTCCAAGCTGAGTTGAAGCTGACTAAATGTGGTTAGGACAGCACACTGTGCCCAACCCACCAAGTCCTACTGAGAGCTGAGGCGTATGAGCTTGTGATCAGACCTGCTAATTCAGATTTGGCACTGTGATAAACATGTTTGTGTAGCTCTGGTGGGCTGAGATTCCATCTGCCAACAATAGACATTGTCAACATGCCCTCTGCTCCTCAGCTCCATCACTAAACTGGAGATAATAATTAATGCCTGTATCTGAAAATGATATTGTTCAAGTAAGTTAATTTACTCTCACAATGAATGTTAAGATGCTCTAAAACTAGAATCATATAGCTATGTATTCATTACTTAAGGGAGTAAACCTTTTTCAATGTCTATGCTATGGAACTGAGCCAAAATAAGCTTATATACATACTTAATGTCCAATTTGGTGAGCTCTCCATTTGGATAATATAAATAGATACATCTTTGGTATTATCTTCAGGTTCATGAGACTAACAAGGTTTTGACAAATAAACATATCTAAACAGACCTGTTATTTTGTTTTCAGAAAGTGTCAACCTGAGTTATATGGAAACAAATCACCTAATAAGTTTTCCTTGAGAGCGTGGACAACTTTGCTTCAACACCTTCCTGAGTATCCAGTCAGTATTCACAGCAATTGTAATCATAATGTCATCCTTTATAACAGACAGTATTCTGCACATTAAATTACGGCTGAACACTTCAGAAAATTTATTTGAGAAGTTTCAGATGACAATAATAAGCTTCCCCACTCCCTTCTTAAAAAGAAATCTAATTTTTCATTTGGTTATTCTCATGCAAAATGTTCCTTGTTTTTACATTGTATTTTACTTATTACTGTAATTGTACTGCACAGAGAAAGAGAGAGAATGAGGAATAAACCACAAGAACTCCACTAAACATTGGATTTTTCCTTTTATATTTTGTATTTTATTCATATGTTGACTTTATGCTTTTATTTTTCAGGGCACAGGAACATCCCCAGCCACATTTGAGAAAACAAACCTCAACAATCCCCCACATCAAGACAGTATAATTTTATGAGTGGTTACATAAATTATCTTCCAAAATACTTTGTGAAGAAATATCTTGTGGTATTGAGAAATACACAATACTGTAACTCAAAAGGTCAAGATTTCATGGTTTAAAACGCTGCACATCCATGAATATGGTACAATAGACTGAAACAAAAATGATAGAAAGTTGCAAGTTTCAGAGCAAAATCCTGTGCTGCATCAAACAGATAAATTTAGATGATAGTAAGGAAGCCCACACATCTGCACAGCATCAGAGCAAAACACCCTTTCAAAATGCACTCTCAGGTTCCCACACACGTGCTCTTACTGGAGCACTGTGTAACCAGCAAGGCGCACTCACATGCTCCTCATCTCATAGTGTACAATAATCCACTCATTTACCCAAGCTTGCATGCTGCAGGCATGGCCTTTACAGCCTCTGGAAACACACACACCTGCAAAGCCGTACTTTATGCTACACAGATGGAAATAAGTGCCTTAGAAACAGGAAGTAAATTGCATATTAGCAGAAATATGAACCACAGACAGTTGAAAGTGGAGTTGTTGAGCTGTACTTTTTCTCTATAAATTTCTTCATGTCCCGAGTTTCCAGTACTAAAGTTACCTCATTTCAGCACAGAAATATTTCAATTAATTAAAAATAATAACTGCAGGAAAGGATACTTACAGGGAAGAAAAAAATAATACAAAGCATCAAAGAGATTTAGGAGCATAAGTTCTACTGGAAGTCTTAAGTTCTTACATAATTAAATCACATTGACTTTGCAAGAACTCATAATCCTGAGCATTTGAAGATCTTCCCTCATAACAGCAAATTCAAACCTCATAGATAAATGTAATAAACCCACACATGCAATGAAACTTAAGTGCAACTGTTTGGTACCTTTCAGCAAATGTAATTTATTTTAAGTTCTAAAAGCAGAGCCAGCATAAGGTTTATGCTCTAAGGAGTATACTTTCCCAGAAACTATCCAGGTAGGGAGGAGATCACTATCTGAGCCCTTGTGTGTACAAGGTGCATGACTGTCTAAAGATACTTCAGGGATACGCCAAACTCAGAAGCAGCCTCAAGGACAGCACATTGCAGTGTACTTGCATTTCCCAATCTGCCACCTCTCGGAACAGACGTGTCTGCTCTCCCATGGCAGGTCAGGGGCCATACAGGACCGTAGGCTTGCTAAACTCAGCTCTAAGTAGAAAGTAGAACAGAGCAACTTGTCAAATAGAAAGATAAGTTTAGCTGTCTTGAGGGTGGAAAAAAAAAGAAAAAAAAAGAAAGAAAGAAAAAAAAAGGAGCCTTAAGAATGAAGCCAGCAAGCTTTGAAGAGCCAGCAGGCTCCCATGTTAGCCATATGCCTTCATATGTCTGTTCTGTGGGAGTGTTACAGCTCCTGCTGTTCCATTCTTCACTTTTTAAAGAAAATGTTACAAGGCCACAAGGACTCACAAACATTTGTTGACATTTCTTCTGGGTCAGCCTTAGGAGGCCTGCAAGAATTTAAACATATGGCAGTATTTAGTTGCATGAGGGAATGGGTTGTTTCAGAGAAAAGCAGTACTTAGTTGCAAAACAGTTTAATCCATCATAAAGGTTTTAATTTTTTTGGCCAAAATTCAAACTTTTCTCATTATATTTTTCACATCATATTTTTAAAGCAACAGCAGCTTATCAGTTGAGCTGGTATTATGAAATATTTCACAATATTTTCTACTGTCCTCCACGCAAATAATATCTTGATCCGGGATTCCAGATCAAACAGATTTGATGTGTGTTTAGATTTGAAAAGGGAAAAAAATAAAAGACCAATCGTCTACTAAAATGAAGGTTATTTCCCAAACTTGCCAAAAGACACAGAATCATTGCCATTTTGAACCACAAGATTACTTGAATCATGTTCTCAACATGTTTCAGCAGCAGTACGTATGCATCTGCAAAGCAATGAAGAATGGAGCTTCCAAGGCTTTATCTTGTTATTGAGATGACATTGCTCTAAGTCAGTTGCTAGCAAATGCACAATAGCTCACTTATGGGCATTCTTTATATCTTGCTGTTAAAAAAACCCCAAAATATTGCAAACTGAGATCTGAGCTGAGGTTTGTCTCAAGCCATAAATAAAGGGCAGGACAATTTTAAACTTACTCAAAACCACACTGGGAACACACTTGCTACAGCTATACTGACCGAGCTGCAGGATCAGCTGCAGACCACAGCAGCCTACCTCACAGGTAAAGGTAAAAGCCCTGTACAGACAGGTTTTTCTTCAATGCTTATTTCCTTCAGTATTACAGCACACTAATGGAGGAGCTCCTGCTGCTCTTTTCACTTGCACAATATTAAGTAGGCCACAACCTTGTCTATGAATTGTATAGCACAGTATTTAAAATGAGTAATTTAAGCAGTTGAAATGGAAGGTCTTGCATGGAAAAGAAGGATGCAAGTGCCATTCTCTGTTAAAAAATACTTTATTTTTTTCCAAATTACACAGCAGACATAGTTTTTAAAATGTGGACCTGATGCAGAAATTATGCTTTTCCTAAAATGTTCTGTTAACTAATATCTAATCTAACACACTAACTAATATAACTAGTTGTTGTTAAACAAGCTACTACTAGTTCTTGCAGTCAGCCATGGGTGTTAGGAGCACTCATGCCTGTCCTTGCATCCATCCTTCCCTGCCTGGGAAAGCTTTGCAAAAAAAAGTTTTTATAATTTTGCCAAAATAAATTTGACATTTCCTGAAAGTTATCCACCTACATTTAACCTCTATCCAAAATTACCTTTTATTGTAAACTGCTCAGTAATAAACTGTGTGAGGCATTCTGATATCAAGGGAAGGTAAAAACTGAGTTTCAGAATCCAGTTATCAGCAATGATCGTGATCAGGCGAATAAAGATTACTATGAGTAAGAACCAGTAACTTCAGAGGAAACAGTAAATCATTCAAATACGGATTTTTAGTCACCACATAACAAATCCTGACAGCTTAGGGATGGGAAGATTTGTGCTCAAAAGCCGAATTTGGCCATGATGGAAGGTCCTGACTGCATGGAAGACATGTTGCACAATATGAAGAAACTAGTGTCCTCGGTGGAAATCAGCTACAAAGATTTTAGTCAAATGCACAATTGATGCAGCAAATAAAAATTAGTAGTTGAAAACAAATAGTCTAACACAGTAGTGCCCTACCTTGCAGCTGAATTCAAAGTTTAATATGTGAGCCAGATCGATCAAAAGACATATGAGCAGCACAGGAAAAATAACAAAACAACGAATAGAAGAGACTGTATGACCCAGTCAAATTTCAGTAAAAAAATGGCATCAGAGAGCTGAATCAGCTTGTAACAATAACTAAAAGGTTAAAAATAAGTTTTATGTATTCAAAGAGTGGCAAGAAGACATAACTGCAAACTTTTCATTGCCTTCAATGGCAAAGGCTGTAAAGCAAATAAAGCTGGGAATTGTAAAGGAATTTTTATAATGATATTTTTATATGATGACTTGGCATTAAATTCACATTCTTGCCAACATTATGATAGAAGGCAAGACACACAAGTCCATTTTTATCTTTGAGTAAGGCAAACAATGGAAATATTTTAAGTACCCCAGTGTGAGAAAAAAAAAACCCAAACCAAAAAAACCCAAAACATCAGATTCTTGAGTCTACAAATGAATGACATTTAAAAAAAAAAAAAGATGGATTCAGTTCTGGATCTGGACAGGCTACAAATACATGTAAAAATAACAGTATGCAGTATGGAACAGCAAGGCTGTGTTGAGAGAGGGGATCCTACAGGAGTGACAATTTCCTGTAGGATGCCAGTGGTATGCTAAGGGTTTTCTCAAATGTTTAGGTCCAGAGCAGTGTGTAGTGCAATGCTCAGTGGGCAGGCTGATGTAGGGAGCCAGGGAAAGTGGGAGCCAGGGAAACTTCTGCACAAGCACAACAGCCCACCTGGTCCTGTACTGTAGAACCGGGGCTATTTGTCATGAATTTCCCTACTACCAGTCTTTGTCTTACAAAGATGAGTAGTTGTGCTTTGGACTCTTAGATATGACTTTAGCTATCTGTTCTATTGAGGAGAACCCAATTCCAGTTATCTGAAAGCAGAGGAAAGTTTGTTTCCGTATTTAGCTACTTACCCCTAATTAATTTCTCTTTTACATGATAAGAAATTGAAGATACTCTGATAAACCCAAGAGCAATTATAAAAGCTATGCAAATATTGTCAATATATCTATAAATATTCATTTAATATTAAATATTTTTTATCAGATTCACACACTTTCAGATTTTATTTCTGCAAATATTTCCCTAAATTCAAGATTATCAAGCATGTTTGCTGAAAGAGCATATTTTAAGTAACTATTCACAGCAGACTTTCAACTTGTAATTGCTAATATTCATGTCAGAAACGTAACTCAAAGACTACATTTATCCATTTAGTAAACCAAAGGTTATCACATTACTTGTTCATCCCATCAACACAGCTCAAAATGCATCAAACAGCTCACTAAAGTTACCAGAATAAGATACGATCCTGCTAACAATGCATGTTAGTGACCTTTTGCAAGTGGTCTACTGAGATGAGGAAAGCTGATGACATACACAAGTGTTTGCACCATATTTTCCTGAAATTAATTAATTTTCAATGAATATATTAGTATGAAATTATTGCATGAACACACTGAAAATGGAAAAGCAACACGACCCTCATTTAATGAATTCTTTACTACAAATTAACTATCCTCCTATAAAAAAATACTTTACAATCCCAACTATGTAGCTTCAGCTACTTGTAGAGATTCTCATCCAGCAAAGCAACCTCTGAGACAGCATTTGCTCTTATTGCTTTATTTTCTTAATATAACCCATTCAGCTGAACATACTTCCATACTCCATCTTTGTTAACACGACCATGATGAATCCAAAATCACAGAAAGAGTTGTACTGTATCTAGGCATATCTTTCATTCATATGAAGGGTTATGAAACATAAAAAGGCCTAGCTAATATTAGATTGCTGTAAAGCTTCCTTAGCTGACTGTTTTAATTTCGAACATTTGTAATAAAAAGCCCAAGATTTTTTTAAGACAGACTCTCAGTGGCACAATATGTGCTAACTTCTGTTTCAACCTTTCATACCACGGCTGCTATATGTTGTGAGCCAGATACTGCAGAGATATATAGCTATTGAGAAATGTCATAATAATAAAAAAAAGTAAAGCTCTGTCACATGTGAGATTAAATGCTACATCCATTTGATTAATTTTAACTTCTAAATTCTGAAGAAAGGAGAATACATGACCATAATTTTATGGCAAGTTAGGAGCATCTGTTAGGATAAACTGCAATAATCACAGTTAGAATTTCTCATTATCTATGTCCAGTTGAATGCCCAACGCTTCTGTTGTCAAATCTAAGCAAACTGCAGCCCAATTTTCAGCAATAATTAGCTACAATTAGCAAACTCAATGGCTGCCTCAATCAAAAACATCACAAGTGAGGTTTTGTAATTCCCACCACTTTGCTGAAATACAGATTTGGTCAAGATAATTTCCATTGATACGAAGCCTAATAAAACATACCAGCTCAAGCAACTATTATTTTTATTATCCAACAACATAAATGGCTTTGCTGCACTGAAACAACAAACAAGATGAGAGCTACTCAGACATCTGATTTATACTCAAATATTAGTCCCACAAAATCAGGAAAAAGTAGATAAGCCAAGCAGAAGTTCAACTCAATACTAGAGTTTTTAAGAGATAAAGTCATCCTGACATATTAACAGTACTACTCTGTTATCCTGGTAAGATACCAGCAGAAGCTCAGTTTGATTCCTGTATTCTTATGAGAAGCATCTCTGCAGTATTTAACAAGCACTTCATCCTCCTTTATTACAATTTTGTACAATCCCAAATAAATTGCATACAGTTCAAAAGTAAATTCTTCCTACTCTTGGTAAAGAAGAACTCCAATA
The DNA here is from genome assembly GCA_013398125.1 of Aegotheles bennettii. Taxonomy (NCBI): domain Eukaryota; kingdom Metazoa; phylum Chordata; class Aves; order Caprimulgiformes; family Aegothelidae; genus Aegotheles; species Aegotheles bennettii. The sequence continues at coordinate 1,059,737 of VZRW01001045.1, read as the reverse complement.
AATTGATACTAATATTTTTACTGACCTGCATTAAATACTAGCATGTTTTCAGTAACAGTTTTAGTTCAGATTTTTCTCAGGTAGCTTTTAGCTGGAGATAACACATCTTGTAACTGCTATCTGTTTAGAAAGAGCTAAGGATTAATCAGCTTCAGCTGGAAGGAAGGCAAGATTGAAGTTGACTGTGTCTTTAAGAAGAGCACAATTTTTCCTGGATGGCTAAAATGCCATTGCTAGGATTTCTTCAGTACAGCAGCTGTGGCAATATGTCACCCTCTTTTCATCCCAAGCTGAACTAGTTTTACGTGCTTTAAAATTTACATATTCTTTTAAGTTGTCATTTTCACAACCTTAATTATCTTCCTAGTATCTGCATTGATCATTCTTTCCCTTTTTTGGCCTAACTCACCTTCTTATTCCTAAATCCCAAAAGCAAAGGATGTGTTTTTCTTAATTCACTGAATTTTTGTATGTAGAAAAGGTGACAAAAACAATAAAATTCAATAGCAATGCTCTATTAAATACAGAGCAGTAACAAAAACATGGAACATATAAAATTCAGTCAGAACTCTCCCAAACATATACACAAAGGAGAAACCAAATCTGTACCTCATTTTCATCACATTTAATTGTTAGAGAAAGAATAAAATAAAAAAAAAAAGAAAAAGAAAAAAGAAAAAAGAACAGAAATTCATGCTAAAGGATAATACTACCAAAAAAGAATGTTAGGCACTTCTTTCAACTTACCAGCAGAGATCTAGTGTCATCTAATTCTCACTCCCTGTATTTCATTTTGATTTGTACTAAATCTCCATAGTGTAAACTCACAGATGCTTTGCATGCACACCAGTAATGGTGAGGAGGAAATACACCCACAATGGCTTCCATAGAAAGGAATGCTCCTAATATTTCTATCTCTCATCACTTCCATCTTTTTCTCTACTTGAACATCTTCCTTAGCATCTCATTTCTGCTTAGCAGCTCCAGCACATCTTAACCTAAGACACCATAACCCAAGAGGTCTCTGACCTAAAAGAATACTAGCCAGCTGATTTTGAAAGAATGGGAATTTGGCACTGACACCTTCTCAGTTATCAACAATAATGAAGTGCTTTTTGCACAGCAGAAAAATGCTAGAGAGCCATGTGTGCTGCAGTGCTATTAGCTTTCTTGGTGGGCAAGAAGCAAAAAGAGCTGTACTCATTTAGCAGTTTTATCCTTGTGTAACTGCTACTGACATATCCAAAGACTGATAAAAGAGTGCGAGAGCTTTTTTACTTATTTTTTTTGTCCTACCTCTCCTTAAACAATCATACCTTCAGACACAGAGAAAAAACCCCAGGTTTGGAGTAAGTGTGTTTTGCACTTGAAAGCTTATACACAGAAAAATGGAAAACGGTACTTAACCATAAGCACAAAGGATTGTATTGTACTGCATATGAATGATGCATATGTACCACTAGTAATCTATTAGTAACATTTCCAAGCTAAGAAGTGCTTAATTTTGATGTGTATAGTTAACTCCTTCTGCAGGTTCTGAACTGAAGGCCGCTGCTAGCCGTATTCAGTTGTATTCAGGCTATATTACAGCCATGGGTTTTTAGTCTCCTGCACAAAGCTTTTATAATAAGAAAACTCTTCAGACATTTTAGATTATTTAGATTGGAAATTATTCCTGGTTTGACAGTAGGACCTATTTCCCTAAAGACTCTTGATTTCTAAAACCATGTGCAAACATATTATAAGAGACTGGCACTGGGCATCTGGGAAGGTGTAAAGAGATGAATGACCTGGATAAAGGCCATAAAACAAGTCATTAAATGAATCCACATTTTTCACTAAGATACTCTAGATTAGAAAACGTGGCATTAGCCCATATACTCTATGAATCAATCTTTTTTGCCAGCTTTACAGGACCTAACATTCCTTTTTCACTGACACCTTTTTCTGTTGGTGATATCAGCGTTTCTTTAAAATTGTGACTTTAGAAATATTTTTTTAAAAATAGCAGAAACTTTAGAGATGTCCAAATTAGCAATGTCTCACCTTCTCTGGTTCCCTGAAAACATGGGTCCAGCATCAGAGCTGTATGGTTTTGGCCCCTCCTCACTGACAATGGTGTAGGACAAAATCCTGAGAATGGAAGTGTTTCAGCTGGCAAAGACGAGTCATTTCTGCTATATAAGTTTCATTCATGAACTGATAAAAGCATTCCTTTGCCAACACATGCTGTGCTTAAAATAAGGACCATTATTGACATAGATATCCTGGCATAACTATATTAGCAAACACTTTCAACTGCAGAACAAGACCAAAAATGTATCTTCTTCACTAGAAATTTGTCTTTTTTAATATTCTGAACCATAAAAAAACTTAACTTGGAGCAGAAAGTTAGGAGAGAGTTAATTTCTTTAAAATGTAACATCTTTTACTTTGGAAGCAAATTTTGTTTTCTCCTACTGTCCTGACCTAAAACTAAGTATAAATACTAACATGAAAAAAGAAGTAATTTCAGACTTATGGCTTGTAAAGGCCACCTCTATATTCTGTAGCTCCATGAATCTATTCCAGTGCATTTTCCCTGCTCTCATCATGCTAAACATAAACAGCTACTACTGATGTTACACAAAACAGAAGACTCTCCCACTAACTATACACACATTTCCACGTATCCATATGACTTCCAATATATCCATATATTCTGTCCTACATAGAAACAAGAGGCAGACAAAAAAAAATTTGGAAACTAGTTTCAGATGAGACCAATTGACATGATGTGGGAGCTACTAATTCCTCTTAAATTCAGTCTTACATCTTATGAAAAGAAAGATTTGCTAATGACTTTGAAAACTCTTATATGAGTCATTTGCTAAGAATACAAAGACATTGAATTAATTTTCCTCCAAATTAACAATTCTATTTTTTTTTTTATAACAGGAAATAAGTATCTAAAATCATAGCAAGTCTGTCACTTTGTGATTTTTGCTTATTTTAGCATCTGAGAAACAATAACTTCAAAGTAGCAAATGCCCTTTCTTTACTGCATAAAGAATTGCAACTATTTGGTCTATGAGTGAAACAGATACTTGGTAACATTATTCTAAAAGAAGCAGGAGAAAATAATAACAGTTCAAGAATAAGGAAAAAATATATTGAAACGCTATACAATAATATCTGGAGAAAATACTTGGAAGAAATTATTAGCCTGTATTGATTTAATGCTCTTTCTTTTGCAAACCTTAACAGTTCCCTGGGAGACTATTACAGCCAGATTTATCTCATCCCTCATCACCTCCTTGAGGAACAGTTTACCGCAGAAATAAAATATTTACATTTCCTGTATTTTAAATCTAAGGAAAAAATAATCAGAATTCAATTAGTAGTATTGAACTTCTTAAAAAAATAATTGGAAAAGATCAAATGAAACACAGGGAACATCTTGTGATATGATATACTGTAAAGAATTTTTTAAAAATATTTTTCAATGGATAAGACTACGGATTTCAATGGAGGTCAATTAATCAAATATATGCATCTTGTTTTTCTCTGGTCTGTGAGAATATAATAAATATGTAGTATCTAATTTGAAAGACCACAAGAGTTATTTTATACAGATAAAACACCGAAAACAGAGGTTGTCACCTCTGAGCTGAAAGATGTCAAATAAATTTGAAAAAGATAATTGTAACAAACAAATTTCACTCTTTATTTTCCTATCATCAGAATTTAAGAAAAGTGTTGGTACTCCCTTGCTGAAAGATCCCTAATTCCAACTGTATTTCTTCCAACTGACTTTAGAAGCAAGAACTCACACCAAGACATTACTGGGGGTAAGTTATTTAATGACTGCAGTTCAGAAGAACCAGACTGATTTAGTGGGTTCAGTCCAGGTTTCGGTAATTAAACCTTGTACAGCTGAATAAGTTGGAAGGGCTGTTGCAGCTTTATCTTGATCATTCAACAGAAGAAACTCTTCTGACAACCATTTAGGCTCAGTGCCATGTAAATATTCTGGTATAAGTAATCCAATCCCCTTCACTCATCTTCCTTGCAGCAAACTACGGCCTCTTCAAAGGACTTCTAACACTATTTGCTTCTGAGGAGAATAAGATGCATATGATCTGCCTGTTTTAGTGTTTTGCAGATCATTCAGTACTCCCAAAATTTTGAGGTACATAATTATGCTTGAAATAATTAGAATCACAGTTTAAAAAACAAAAAATCAACAACACAAAATAAACCCTCCCCAAAAATACCAAAAAAACCCCCATACAAACAGAAGGGGAAAAAAAGGGGATCCATGTAGTAAGTGTGCTGGAAAATTTGAACTAAGTTTACAAATCCACTGCGTGTGGCACTCTGAACACTTACACCTGACCCATTAAAGTTCAGCAGTAAAAATCTCACTGAATTCAAGGAGTTCAAAAATATGGAAAGGGAATCCATGGTATTAGTATATTTAAAAAATGGGCAATAGAGACATAGGTTAGAAGAAGGATCTAGGCACTGAAAAGATGAAAGAATAAGCAATATGGGGGTGAAAAGTCAAGAATAAGAACTCATTTTATCTGTTGCCTTTAATGCAAGAGGAATAGAAGGAAATTTTATTTGACAGAGTGCATAAGGAGCAAAGACAATCCATGTTCTTCCCAGCTCTGACACTACTTATTTTATTTCAGCTCTCACAATGGAGCCCATAAACATAGCTTGCTGTAGAATAAAACTTAACATGAAACAGAATTTTTAAGTACAACACCTCTGTGATCTCTGCCTATATTTAAGTATATTAATCTGTCCTGAAAAGTACTGATGCCTTCCACGTGAATACGTGCTAAGATTGATTTCCAAGAATATATAAAGTTGCTTATCATTCCCTATCATAATGCTATGCCCTGTCCAAAATTCACTGATTGCAACTCAGAAAAGAGAAATGAAGAAATTGATGTCAGTGATGCCCCTGCACTGGTCATATTTGGAGTCAAGGGTCCTTTTCCCCACTAACACTTAGAAATCATCGTTTCACAGATAAATTTTTTGGAAATTTCTTGAAGAAGCACTGATGCATGTCCTGTATTCAGTGACATAAAGCAAAGCTGAGAGATAATTATCCTGTGAGCATGGAGTCAGTGCAGTGTAAAAAAGGTGCCAAAAATTCCAATGCTGTCATTAACTGCTGCTGGCTGCTTGTCATCTGAGAGTGGAGGACAGCCCATCAGCCTGGGAAGCTAGATGGGGAGATGAGAACATACCTGTACACAGTAGGATATTTATAAAATCTAATCATGCAGGAAAAAAAAACAGAAATTGCCTCACAAAAAGTTGTAGCACTTATTTCAGTTACAAGACATTTCATTTTTCCTCTAGAGCCAGCAATGTCATACTGCTGATCTTCCCTGATTTAAAACTAAATTTCCAAAAACCTATTAATACCGAATATTTGTATAGTCCCTGAATTGAAACAGGATACAGGAGGGAAAGGACCACCAAATTAGTGGAATATTTTGTCTATTTGCAGCTGATCTATTTCCTTTGAAAGCTGTCAACATTAATATTTTTAACTTTTTTCAATTTTTTTGCAAATCAGCAGAAAAACTGCCTCTATTCATATGGTGTTGTACTACTAAATAAAAAAGAAGAGCAGCACCAGACATTTTTAATCTCTGACTCCAGCCACCTCAGGCAGGCAAAGCAGAAGTACTTTAGGAAGGTGCACCCACTCAAAAGCATGATCATATGTATGCAGTGTACACGTTTCAATGCGTGCTATAGTAAACTTCAGACAGGCATGTGTCGTAAGAATAGAGCTTGAGAAATGAAAAGGTTTCACCAGAGGTTTAGGTCCTGGAAGAGGAGCATGCTAGCTATATAAAAGACCCAGGTGATACCATAAAAAATTCATATTCCATGTTACAGAAGAAGAAAAGTACAAATTGAAAAACAATCGCAGTGAATCTGATCTGAGCCTGCCTAAGTCCTGCCCAAACTGCAACATCTAAGAGAAAGGTGAACCATTCTCTTGTGCTCCTGCTTGGATACCAAACTATCCCGTAGGTTAGAAAGGAAGTGCCGTTGGAGCTGTTGGTCTTTTCATTACCATGATCATAGGCCTTTTCTAATTAGATTAGCTATAGCTTTTTCAAAAAAAGCCGAGTTATTGAGTTGATAGTGAAACTGTATTTTGGTTTGCAGAAAAAAGTGTCCTCATTTATTTGTAGCATAGCAGTGGTTACAATAAATATCTTAATTGGCTATTTCAACTTTAATTACATTTTACTTTATTTTATTTTACTGGCTGGCCAAGTTCTGTAACCATTTCAAGAGACAACTTGCTAAACTTCTAAACCATTTTAACTTTACCTGATTTCTCTTTCATCTCACATATTGAGTTGTAAAACACATTTTTCTTATTCATGAAGAGTGCCACAAACACAGATTTCAGCTGAAGTCTGATCTACATGACAGTTGCTGAGGCTACGGACAAGAAAAACTATCTATCAAATTGAATGAAGTGGGATATAAACGATAGCACCCCTTCGGTAGTAGCTGAACATCACATCAGCAGAGCTGGTTAAGATATATTGCTTTGACTATTGTATTTTATTCTCATGGCAATAAGAGATTGAGTGTACTTCTGTTTAGGCTTCAGCAGGTCTTATTCTCCTGAAAGCTCAGAGCAGCAGGACTAAGCCAACCCTAAGGTGCTATTGCATAAAGTGAAATTTCTCAAACTGAACTTGGTAGTTTAATTCATCTGTGTTAGATGTAAACACAGAGCTTCACTTGGCTGAATGAACCTCCTCCAAGTGCAATTCCCCTGAGAGGGCACATCCTCAGATGATATGAACTGGCATTGCACCTAGCTTCATATGTTTCCATCTTTCCCCTTTTCTTCTTGGGCTTTCAGGAACATCCATTCCCACCTACCACAGCAGGCCAGGAGGAGTTCTAACAAAGAGCTTTGGTGATGTTTCCAGCTGGCATTTTTTCAGCTGATGCTTAATCAACAGCAAGATATGCTGATGCTTGGAAACATCAGAGTCCAAAACCAGGTGCAGTTCAAGTGAGATTTCAATTTGACAATATTCTGCAAAGCTCAAAAAATTGGTTTGGGGTTCACACAGCTGTCACACACCATGCATAGAAAGGAAGTGATTTAAAAAGCATTGTAGCACGTCGCCTCACCCCCTACTCTACAGCTCATACAACCGGAATGGGTCCACTATAAGAATCTGAATACTGAGCATACACATTGTTTATCTCTGAGAATATGACTGGGCAAACAGACAACCATTATTACATTACTTGCTACATGCCTCTATCTGTAAACCTTCCCCTCTTGATAGTTCTTTGCAGATTTTTAAACAAAATTCAATGAATGTGGACAAACGGTAGGGAAATAGGTAAGGAAGAAAAAAGATAGAAGTCAGGAAACAGTTCTTGTCAGAGAAGCCTGAGAGCAGAATGAGATGGCATTTTCAAGGACTGTGCAGCACATACAGAAACTTCTGTGAAAAGCTGAAAAAAAATAGAGTTACAGCTTCACAATCACTTCACGAGGCCCTTTCATTGAAGAGTTCAGTTGCAAAATGTGTCTCCCCTTTCTTTGGGCTTTCTCTCTCGAAGGTTAACTGGCTTTACATTTGTCTTTTGCACCTCTCTAAACCTACTGAGCATTATCTGATTGTCTACTTATTAATCTTCTAACTTTAATACTGTGAACTTAAATATGGTGCTCATTCTCATTTTTATATCTGCAGTTGTTGCATCTACATTGACACAACACTGCTTAGAAGCATTTTGGCACATATTGAATGTTAACAGTTCCTATATAAACCAAAGTTCACTCCGATTTCACACAGAGATTGAAATTTCACAAACATCAGATTTGTGTCTGCTCTTCTATAACTTGAAATACAAGTCACCATTTTAGTCCCTAACTTATTTTTTAAAATTTTGATGGAATAGACTCTGTATAGTAATTGCCATTAAAGAAACAAAATGGTATCTTTCTATTCAATTTGTAAATGTTTACCTTTGGTATACAGAAATAGCACACAGCACAGTGATTTTATACCAGCTTTCTCCCGAAATCGGGAAACAGTCCAGCTTACAATGCTTTCCCTTAGCACTTCTCATCTTTCAGTACGACATTTTATCCACTTATTTATTTTTATAAAGATAATTCTCTCTAATAAATGTTCTATGGAACTCAAAGGCTTGTATAATTGAATTAACAGGTTTACAGAAAATAAGTTATAGTCAAAATTGCAAAGGTGGGGGTGGGGAAAGAAGGAATATTTCAGCAAGATGCAGCCTATTATGTAAATTTGTCACCACATGCTATACATAATGAATAAACCCTGTGCTCTTAACACTTTGATTATAGACTATACAGACAATGCAAATTAAAATTCCTGCTGCTCCATAAACGCAATGAGAGGAAATTATGTAAATTTTAACACATTAGATTGATTTGGTTGAAATGAAACCTGTTCCACTTGATGTTTTAGGGGAAGAGCCACAATTACAATGATTGAGAAAGTGCAGTGTTAATGAAGTGTGTTATTGCTAATCAATTCCTCCTCCTCTGGTAATGGCACAGGCATGTGCACTGTCACTACATCACTCACTGGCAAATGTAACCACTCACACCACCACATAGTTTATATGGCAGAAATTAAGGTTTTCATAAACTCATGTATGTGGTCCAATTTAACATCAGAGGTTTCACAGTAAAACTATGACAGACATTCAGGAAGGGTGCATGTTCTCATAGGTATAGACACACATGTAAAACTTTCTGGCAATACTGCCTGGCTGACTATAATACCGCTGTCTTGAATGCAAATGTAGATTTGGTGGGATACCAACCAAGTAACTTCACTTTGAGTGAAATAATCACCTTTCTACTGCCTGATCTCTTGGAAAATATGGAATGAGATTATCACATGGTAATAATTTGAACATGTTTAGTTAATTGAAATGAAAAGCAAGGTCTTTCAAGCTTAAAGCAAAGTTTTCTGTCCAAATTGAAGAAAATGAAAAATGAGACTCAGTGGTTTCAAAAGTTTCATACAAATATTCCAATAACAGAGTTACCTGGGAATTATGGTAGGAATTCAGAATGTCTTTACAACTGAGTATAGCTGATTTCATTCTGTAACCTTACTGTTGATAGAGCTGTTTTACACTTAGCTGATAGTGAAGTAGATTATACCTTCCTTACACAAAGCACAGGAGCATGTCTCTTCCAAGCATCATCTCGCTGTTTTAAACAAATACTTTGTAGAGCTCCTCACCAGCATGACAATGAATTGCAAAACATTGCATTGTTATCTTAATTATTTACCTTGTTACATGAGATAATTAATTCATTATTTATCAAGACTTTGCATTTTGCAATCCTGTTGTTCAATAAAAATTTCCATGACATCTTTAAAGAAAAATTTTCATTCGCAGAAGGATCTGCAGTATCAGAAATCTGTGGCAATTATTATTTCACAGGTGAACATGAGAAGGTGGGATGAGCCAACCCATTTTATTTTCTTTCTATTTATGTAGCTTTTATATTATTCTCGGAAACATTTGTCACCACATGTAGTGACTGCATTTGTTTCCTGTCTCTACTGACTTGTCTCCCACTAATGCATTTCTGTTCCTGCTAAGATCTAAGGAAGCACTCTGCATAGAGACATCTCACTGGCTTCAGTAGCAGTTTGACACATAGGATTGTTGCAGGTCGCAAATATAACTAACACAAAACCAGGACAACACAGGCAATGAGAGAGATTTTATGAAGAAATGACATAGCAGATAAACATACAACACAGTCACTAAGACTGGCACTTACCATAAGAAATTTTAGTGTATTATGTTTGGTCTATAAACATGGAAAGAAGCGGAGTTGGGGCCCAGCTGTGAAAGGAAATCTGATGGACCAAAAGAAGAAAATACAGAAATAAAATAAAAAGGAAAGATACAAAGGAATTAATCTTTCCTAGAAATAAAGTGATATTTATCTTTGCAAGCTGAGATTCCATTCTTGTATCAGCATGCACATCTTTGCTATGCTTAGGATTTTAAAAATGACAATCAATTTTTGCTTCATTAATCCTGAACTAATGTGACTGCCACCAATGGTGAGAAGCACAGAGAGTGCTGAGCACTGTTCCTTTGGACCATGGGCTTCTCCCACCACCCGAAATTACTTCTGACTTTTGGCTGGGACTGCTAGAGGAATCAGCTATGAACTCTCTCCTCAGCATTAGAGTGCACAGTCTACATTACACTGTGCTGATCAGAATCTCAGAGCATGATGTGGTCAAAGAGGCACTTAGAGCATGGCAAACAGATTTGCAAAACAAAATATGAAAAATCATGTAAAATTGACAAACAGAAGAAACAATGTCAACTAAGTGAACTTAGAGCAGTAGGAGCTAAGCATTTCTGTTTGCAAGATTTGGTACAGATGTTTAGTTATATAAAATAAACACAAAGAATCACAGTGGTAAATATTTCACCCCACAGGAACCAGCTTAATTTCCAGCTCACAAAGATCCTAGAAAACTGAATGTCTCCACACTAGCTTTTGCTTGAATTCTTTGACTTCAGACTGCTTTCTTTATAGGAAAAAGCTCTCTTTGATGTTGGAATATTAGAGAGAGTGAAACAATAAATTTCCCATATTCTAATATCCAGACATCCTGGGCTTGTTCAAGGAGCCCTTGATTCATGAAGGCAAATAATTAAATTACCCGAGCTTTGATCAAGGAGCTGCTGCAATCCCTTTTTGATGTAGACTGTGGCTGTTTGAAGCTCCAGACAGGTAACTAGCCCATATGTTTTTTAACCGTTTTGCCACTAGTAGCACATTTTATGCAACGTTCTGGCATTTCAAAATGAGCACCACAATATCATTTGAGGATGCTGCTCCAATAGTATAGCAGGTGTAGTAGGTCTAATAGATCCTTATACCACGGACTTGATGGGCTGTTTATTGAAAGGCTGAAATTCCCCCTCCTAAACAAGCTTTTTCAGTCAAATTAACTTGCCTTTAATATTATGCTTTGGAAGCTGCTCTTTAGATGGCATGCCACTGAGACACAAAAATACTTCTGAGAAGCAAATGGGTTTGCCTTTGCAGTCCAAGTTTTCATCATGTTCCAAGCTTTCCAATTATCTCCCTCACAAGAAATGTGAGTGGGCACACACTCATCTAGATGGGTGAAAGAACACTCTTAAAATAAGAAAAACAAACAGATAGATTTAAGCCTTTCATTTTTCCCTCTCCTCAAATGCAAGCACCTGGATGAAGCCACCTTTGCCATTAACATGTCAAGGTCCTAGCCATGCTGTCTGCAAAACAGAACAGAAACTAGAAGTCAATACAGATGCTGTTCTTTCTGCTGATTTGTAATTTTGAATACGATTATTCAAAGAATTGCTCTCCACAAATGAGGAATTATGTTCCTCTTCATTCATTCTAGGATTCTTTTGGGACATGAGTAGGTTACTAAAAGAGCATAATTAGAAGGCATAATTAATGTATAGGGATCTCTTACTCAGATCCCTATACACCTTCAACAACAAAACATATACGTGTGTGTGTGTGTGTATATATATATCCCTAACTTTAGCAACAGTTTCATAGATTATGGAAATGACTTCACCAGACCAATGAGAAGTGGCAAAAACAGTTTTGCAACAGGACTTTTTCTGGTATCATTCAGGGTAGAAAGACATCTGTCTTTAAGGCACAGCTGTGGAAAGGATTCATGTCATTCAAGCTGACATCTCAATTCATAAGGATACAGGCTTAAGAAAGCATAATGAATATACCTGGCTTACTATAGATAACAGACATTATTTTAGAGCATGGGGATGTAGATAGAAATTCATGCCTTTACACTCAAAACACTTGATATGTTATTAAAACGTTGGTATGCTTCTAATTTGTTGGAAAAAATAACTGGGGGCTTTTTATAAAGCCTGAAGAGGAAAGGTGTATAATCAATTGGTAAGAATGAGAAAGGAAGTAAATGTCTATACAATTTTATGTTTTTTCTGTTAAGTCACAGGAGCTGCATATATAACTAACATGTGAAACAGGAAACCGCCATATCTGACTGACTCAAAATACTCCTTGTAACATTATTGAAAAGCGTGAAAGAAGAAGCTGCTGATCTCAAATTCAAGAAGCAATTAGCATTCATTAACTCAAAGTAATAAACTGCCCAAGGCATTTATGGGTTAAATATAGTCTACTTTTAAGCACATGAAAACAGTTAAAACACAAGCTATTCTGCAGTTTATTTTGAATTATTCCAGTTCTAGTAAAGAATTAATTTAATTTCCAGATGGAGTATACCTCTAGGCAAAAACATTCTTCTTCTCTCCTCCAGTAGGCAAAATGATTTAATACCAATGGAAAAGTCTTTTGTGCACATTATTAATTTCATTTATGCTGCTTCATTTTCTTAATAAAATATCAATGACCTTCTGTAAATTTTTTGTAAAATAACCAAAGTTAAAAGTCCTATTTTTTGTTGCTCTCACATTATGTACAGCTTTCAAGAAATAACTTTCAAGTCATTCATTTTTGAAGGAAAGCATCATAAAGTCTAATTTGTTCCACAGACTGTATATGGTGATAGTGAGAAACAGGATTTAACAGCTATGAGAACAAATACAGATTTGCACCCAGTTCGCCAGTAATCTGATCCATGTAGACAATCTGGTTCGAGTCTGTTGCAGAGGATGACCTACAGAATCTTACAAAGGCAGTAATTACAGCTAGCATGCTTTCCGACCTCTAGCTTATCATTAAAAAAGGCAAGGTCATGACAACGAGCAACTGTCAAATCTTGGTAAGTATCAGAGCTAGCACTTCCTCTACATACTTGATTATTTCTGCCAAACTCATTTCTTGTTCAATTGGATTGGATAATTAAACAAATATTAATGCAATTTCTTACATATGATGGTGTATTGATAGCATTCCTAATGCTAGGAAGACTAAAAACCAGCTTGGACCTGAAATGCACACCTCTGTGTAAATTCTGTTTAAAACCATGGGTTAATATAATTAATAAAACTACTTTAGATTGCCATATAAGGGATATTGTTCAGTAATATCAATGTCAACTGAAAAACCCAGTGGACGTACAGTTTCTCTGTTTTACATCAAGTTGACCAGACAGAATTTTAACCAGTAAAGTGCAAATGTCAGATAAATACTTTAAACTTGTCTGCCCATATAAGACATTTTAAAAAGTCTGCTAACAACAGTAGCAAAATTCTGAGCATATATTAAATAAGGTGGACATTTACTTAGCCTTCTAAATGTACAAATACAGACTGAAGGTCACAAGAAGGTGGCATTCAATGTCAACTCAATGTCATTAAAAAAACCCCTAGACTTTTGTATGACTTCCGATTTTCATCACGTTTTGACTACTCCTTTAAAACACAAGTCAGCAGCCACTTGTTAATTTTTGATGCTACAGAATCACAGCACATCACTGCAGCATGGAGCAAATTTTTGTTTCCATTTTCAATGGAGTTTTGTGTCCTAGTTGCATGTGGTATCTACGTATTGTATATAAACGGTCTAGTGAAGCACTAAGACTGGTTTCCATTTCCTTCTTATGAGATTGCTTGAGTATTTCTCACATTACACCAATGTCACCTTATTTAAATGTCAACTTTTCTTTGTTATGAAGTAAATACACAGAAAGACATTGAAGATACTGTGAATTAGTTTTTACCATATCTAACTGCTCCCAGTAGTTTAACATATACCTAGCCAAATACAAAGGAAGTAAGACTTCTGCTTATGGATCCAAAATGTGTGCAGAAGGTAACTGGACATTACTAACTAGAAGATGTAATGAGGGGTATTGATTACACCGCAGCCTAGGAATGGGAAGCTCTTGTTTATTTCAGGTTTAATAGCCAAGGAAGAAGGCAAGTGTTGAATTAGCCCGACCCAGTCAATCAGAGAAGAATGTCTCTACGTTTAAGGATAAGTGGTGATGGTGAGTAAAGCAGAAATTTGAAAATAAAAAGGAAGGCTAGAAACAAAGAGTCCACTGTACCTGATAAAATGGAGGTTATGGGAGGGCAGAGCAAAGTTTGTATTGAAAAGTGGGAAATTTTGAAGGTGAAAAGTTCACTGAATATTAGATTTTGTGCTGTAGAGGGGGAGCAGAAGCTAATAACTGAGGCTCAGGAAATATCACCTAAACACAAGCAAGTTCAATGAACTGAAGTTGATGATGCAGGCACCTGAGAAATGCATAGAGAGCACAGGTTCAATCTTACCAAGGTCATATAGACAGTAACCTTAAATATTGTACATGTTTTATTTTAACCCAGGTCATGCAGATACCCCAATTAGCTCTGAAGTGTCCAAACCAACTTTCTCTGTACATATCAGTGGACTGTGAACTGCAGTACAGGATTAGAAATCATTGAGGAAGGGATCATCTGAAACCAGCTTCACCATAAAGGTATAGCCAAAGATTGCACCATAGAAAACCACATCCTAGAGATCTCTAAGAGGACTGTTAAATTTAGAACTTGAAACATGACTACATAGTCGTAGTTTATGAACATAACTCTCCTATAAGCATTGCAAAATTTACAGTTTTAAGGACAGAAGGAACTGTAATGATCCTCCTAAGTCTGACCTACAGTCACTTGTATTGCTACCTAATCAGCCCTTTTGTATGTAAATGGTAAATTGTTTGTGTGTAAATGCCAATGGCTGCTATGTTTTCTTCTTGCTTTAGAAAAAGAAATGCTATGTAAATTGCTACCGTGCTAAAAAGAATTGAAATGCATACTAATCAGCCGCATTCTCTGCTCTATACCAGCTATAACTGGAACAAATAAAAAGGCAACAATCAGTGGTGGACAAAGATTTCTATTTGAATTAGAGCCCCAAGTAAAATTATTATTCCATTGCTTTTCAAAATTTTGGAGCCTCTTACATCTGGAGAACTTGGGTTTGAAACTGTGAATGAACAGCAACTTTCACTAATGTGAAATACTGAAGAACCTCACTGGAATTTCAATTGCAAGAAAAATATGCTGAAAGAGAATGGGAAGGAGACGTTATATTTAAAAACACCAGTTCACTGTGTGCATTAGATAAATGTTCGAGTGATCCTTCAGTTACATCAGTTTGGAATCTCTGTGGTTAAATAATGATGGTTACATGCAATATGAAACTAGAGGTTTTGATCACTGTGCTGTACATATTGAATTAACCTTACAGCATTGAACTGTTTTAATGTTGGCCATTCCTCAGAAAAAGCTTACAACCATTTCTGCCCTGACCGAAAAATACGCTGTAATGAAGAAAAGCGCTAAAATCTTGTCTTAAATGCTGATGTAAAAATTAAGTGAATAATACTTAGAAATATCTAACTACATCGATATGTGGTCAAGTCTGCTGAAAGGGAGGACTGCCTGTCAGAAGCATTGCTCTGAAAAGGACAAGTTTTAATCCTAAAATTTCAAGTGTGCTTTCTAGCGCTAATGATACCACTCTTTTTTATATTGTAAACGCTATCCGAAGTCCCATATCTACTTCAGGATTTCTCTCTGATAAAATTAAATTATTATTTCAAAAAATTAGTTATAAACTTTTTGAATGTCAATATTCTCAAACAATTTAAAGGTTGCATTTTTTACCTGTTGCTTCAATTAAAATTTTCCAGTAACACACAAAACTTAACTATATAAATGAAAATAGATATAAATGTGCATAAAGTACACATAAGATGAAGGCAAGTACGTAATGTTATATGATTCTAAAAAGGTCCGAGACTGCTTGTCTGGGAGCTGGTATAGTTAACAGGTATTCTGCTCTGGTAAGGAAAATACATTTATTTTTGGTTCAAATGTCAGCCAACTTTGCACAAACTATTTCTTTTGTTTGCCTTACTATGACTACACACAAAAAAAATATAAAAATTAGTGGATAAAAGATGAAAGGAGTAATGCAGTTATTCATTCAACAGCCCCAAGATCTTTGAGATAATTACTTTAAATCAAGAAGGGATGGACCATTTAAATTTATGACTTAATGCTGACACATGCATGTATTAATAAAACAGTTAGCATTAATGGAAATAGGGTTTAGTCTCCTGATTCAAATAGAGCTATCATTTCTGGTTTATACTGAACTAATGACTTATCCTTGGCAGAATAATATGTATGCATGTATTTAACTATTTAACTTAACCACTGAGACCAATTAATATGTTTCTGAATTTTTTTTTTATTTAAAAATATATATCAGCAGCCTCACTGGGATAAAAATTACGTAGAACCGGAGTTTCTATGGCACTGGTTTAACCTTAAATTTATTACTTTCACATGGAATATCTGATGATCACACTGTATAAAAAGAAGAGTACTGAAATGCTGTGCAGAAGAAGCAGATCTTCAATGGGATTGACATAAAGTTAACTTTTTAGCTTAACAAACTAGCATAGACTCTTTGTGATTAGGAGCTTACATGAAAAGAAACAGTGGCCTCAAGAGGGTACTCCATAAATTTAATCTCTATCCCACTTGCTGGTGTGAGGATAGAAGTAAGGAACAAACCTGGGCTGATTTCAAGCTATGGGGTAGTACTGATGCACCATGGTAGAGCAAGAACACTTGCACTAGTTGCACCATACAAAGGTAAGGGAGCTAAATGCTTGGTGCTGTGAAGCTCGCAAACATGGAAATGCTGCGAGTCGTGTTTTAAATTATTACTGAATGTAATTACTTCTGTCCCTCACTCCAGTCTTCACCTATGTGGGCCTGTGTCTCCACAGCATCACTGGGAGATCATTGGAAAAGTGTCAGACTGTACAATTAAATGAAAGCTGAAGTGTAATTGCTGTCTGGATAGGTACTTCCTACAGCTTACATTCATGCATCAAAGTTCTGTTCAGTTTTGTCTACTTTATAATACTTTATGATCCAAATTGCACTTTGTTAGTTTATCTATAATGTGGCTACAGTCTATCTGTTGATGAACTATTAAATTATCATTATAATAACGAATTATATGGAAACCTATTGCTGCATTGTTCACCAATCACTCTGGAAAATCCTGGCTCCTCTTTTACATTCAGTTACTTGGTCCTTTCTTTTGAATCCATTTACATTGATTTCTACTACTCTAACTCCGCCTGCCATTGAGGGCTCTTACTCATTGCCAACCTTTGGAGGAAAAACACAAAAACCCCTTAGAATTTGCTTAAGCTAGCACTTTAAAATTGAAGAGCTAAACTATAGCTCATGGAGCCAGCGGAGCTCAGTGGGACTGGGATGCCTGAAAGCCACCGCACCACCCAAGCAGTTATGGAAGAAGGCCTTATGCCTTTGTCAGGCAAAATTAACCATAATGTCACCTTCCCCAAGGGCACTGCTCAGCAGCAGGGATTTGTCTCCGAATTCCTGCTGCCTTGCAAGGCACATGTCCCAGCCATGCGTAATGTTCTCTGGAAGGCCTTGAACATGACTGGCAGCTCTAACTTTTCCACCCACCGTGAGTGCATCTAAGAGCTCAAGGGATGTTCCCTACCTTGGAGCACAGAGGATGGGCAGATAATGGGTCTCAGACTGCTGTTTGCAACAGCTCTTCAGCAAATTGGTGCTCATTTTCCAGTGCAGCAGTTACTAACTCTCTCATCAAGACTTGTTACTCCAAGATAATTCTTAATTAATATCCTAAATCAGGTGATTGACTGAAAACTGTACAGCTATTATGACACTGTGTTTCCCATTTTTGGCATCAAAGTTGTAGACAACAATTTCTACTAGACGTATTGGCTTCTCCAGCTGGATATCTGCCCAAGTAGATATAATACATTATAAAATTCTGCACTCTGTTACTTATAGCGTATATTTCTTATACACAGGAATTTGATTGGTCTATGAATCAAATCAAAGATCCGTGCAGCCCAGCATCCTGCCTTTAGCAATACCCCAAAGTAGATGTCTAGGGAAGAACATCAAAGCAGGGCAGGTAGAAATGAGATTCCTTCCAAGCCTGCAACCATTTAAAATCGATACTGCCACATATCCTTTTTTGGTCAGCATTTGCAATGATGGGTTCCAAGAATTTATGTTATATTCCAAGGTGCTACAGGATACATGGAAACAATTTGGACCAACCTACTTTTCTGAGTTCTTCAGTTGTAAGCTCCACTGACCTAGATGTCTACGGGTAAAATTAGACCAATTTGGCCTAATATGTCTTTTTTCTATTGAGGCTACCTCGAGATCTCTCAAGCATGACTATATTTTTGAAAGAAGTATTTTTTGTTTCACCATAGCATTTTTTCTGCCTTTAAACTCTTTCTCTTGGCATAGCAGGAGCTGACACTGCTTTCATAAAAGGAAGAGATAGCAAAGCCCTTCAAAACCACCGCGGCGGCGAGGACTGAGCTGTTTATTTTACACCTAGACTCCAGCTGTGGCACTCCTCAGACAACCTGGAGTTACACGACTCCAAAACTTTGTAGTGAGTGCCAAGGCAGTAATGCGACGCCAAAGGTAACGCGATCCACCGACTAGAAAGATGTTAATCCTGACAAACTGCCTGAGCATTAGCCCGAACCGCAGCGAGATTGAATCCCAGCTCCCCAGAGAGGGCCGGCACTGCCGGCGGTAACAAAACGGCTTTTCATAGCGCCCGGGAAGCGGCGGGCGGGCGGCGGCGAGCAGCGAAGAGCATCAGTGCCCTCTAGTGCCCGCCCGGCACGGCACGGCCCCCCGCTCCCCCGCCGGGCCAGCGAGCCCCGGGCCGGGCCAGCCAGCCCCGGGAGTCCCGCAGCTATAGCCGGGCCCCCACAGCCGCCTTCGAGGGGGCTGCGGAGCAAGGCTCAGCACCGGCGGAACGGCTGCCACAAACCCCGGCTCCTTATGTAAAATCTCTCCCCTGGGAGCATCGTGTGCACATTTGCTACCCTTCGGTAATATTTAAATGACTTTAAAGTCCTTACTTACACAGGGAAATAAAATGAATGGGTTTAATAATTCGGCATATACAGGCTTCCACTTGAATGAATCAACAGTTTCACAGCCTAAGAGTACCCTAGCCTCCTACCCAAACACAGGACTATATTTTCTCCTAAAATACTGTAGAAGAGTTTTAGAAGTATATGACTACAGCATTCCTTAACTGAGCAGAGATAAAGTATAATATATATATGACACAAAATGACAATACTTAAGTGTAAAGTAAGTCCTCCTAGTTCTTATGGACAAAGTGCCTGACCCAAACTACATTTACATCAATGGCCACCTTTCCATCTATTTCCCTAAGCTTTGGGTTGGCTCCAACAAAGGAACAATGAAAACTGAAGTGTCTTTTTTAAAAACAAAACCAAAAAGGGCATAGCATAGGAAACTATACAAAGATTTTTAGCTTAAAGTGCTAGTACAAAAACTCAGACAAAAAGAAGTCTAGTAAGTACGTTGCCAAACTGTTTCAAATTAATTGATTCCAGATGAGACGTCTGCTTCTCACACACTGAAGATATTTCGCTAGACATCCAGCTCACAAAATGGATTCAAAATTGGTTTAGGGGATTCACCAAAAAGAAGAGACACTAGTTTTAAGTTTGAAATCACTTTAAATTTCTATGATGTCTGAGCTAGAAATAACTTAAGAATATTGTGGAAATCTCAGCAATAAATCATTTGTTTCTGAAGTTATGCTTTGTTTAGCTACAGCATTTGCAGAGAAAAAAAATGTTAGCCTCACTCTACTGGAACTCTGAACTTCAACATATGTTTCTTACACTAAATTAAACTAAATATGTCAAATGTTGTCAGAATAGCATATTAATTGAAGCTGAAATCACATGACATATTTTAAAGCTTTTTATCAGATAAGTCACAGAAATCATTCTAATCTTTGTAGTTTCCCCATGTTATTATGCAAAAGAAAAATTAAATTGGCTGTCCTGTCTCTCAGTTAACCACTTCCATACACATATCCTTCTGAAACTGCTGATAAATCGCTATGACCCATCCCATCTCTTGACACACCCTATTGTGTCAACATTTCTGGTAATGAAGTAATCTAGTTCTTAGTTGATTTTTTTGGACAGGCAACACTCAAAATGTTAGCAAAGTTAAAGCTGATGTAGAGAAGTCTATAAATAGCATTCTCTGTTCATGCTCATTCTCTGATGCTCTAGTGCGAGGCTGGGGTGGAAAAAAAATCCTATTCCAGGGCCTAAGAACAAGAGCCTGCAGGAGAAAGATGTCTTTAGGTAATTTTCCTAAAGAATTACCAATTCTTTTATTGAAGATCTTGTTCTTCGTTCTGTAACTATTTTACTGCTGTCCTTCGAGAGGAAAGAGAACTGCTTTAGAAGTACAGTCAGGAACCTCAGTTTTCTAGAGTCTAGTAGACTAAGAAATAGGCTAGAAAAATGTTTTTTGTGTTAAGGTATGAAGCTCAAACCAGACCTTCTGCTCTCAATCTCCCTACTGTTCTTACTGCCCATCTCCCCAGCAACATGAACTGCACTGCTCTGCTATGAAAATACTGTTCACAAGTAAACATCTGCAATTACACTTCCATATACTTCTATATATTTCTCCATATAAAATCATCCAAAAGATTGAGTACAATCATCGATTTGTGTTCCAAATCTCAGTGGACAGACCTGACTGAGGCAGATGTCAGATTAATTATTGCAGAACTTCCACACTAAAAAACAATTTATTTATTTATTGGTATACATTTGCCAGGGTAGAAAAAGAGAACAAAGTATTTACCTGGACAATCACACAGACTTTGGAAACATTGAAGGAAGCATAAGAGCAAGGGATGGGGAAAAGAGACGGACATTCAGTAATGTCTGAGTGCGTGCTTCCCTGCTTCTGAATCTGCTAGTGCTTTTCTCATTCAACAGTTTCATTATTAAATAATTAAAAATGTTTAATTTCTTAATAGAGGGGTGCAGAGTCTGTGAAATTCTGATTGTATCACCATTACAAATCAACAGGAAGAAAGTCTTTTCCAGGGAGCTACTAGTCATTGGAACGTGAAAAAGAAATGAGCATTCTCCTTATGAAGAGCCAATTTCTGAATTAGTGACCTCATTTGCTAAAGAGGTTCCTTTGTCACAGATATCTTGGTAGGTAAATACTGTATTACACAGCCACCCTGTCCTTTGTAGCAATGGTACAAAGAAGATCTCCTAGCACACACTGGTTCTCTCCTCACCAAATGAATATTTAAAAGAGTAGACAATAAAAGGGGACTTTTGTAGAAGGTAAAGGCATTTGCATCATGATGTCAGACTGCTATATGTGCTCCCGAAGGACTACACAGGAAGCACTTTTATTCTAAAAGTTAATGGTATTTATGGGGACCTGCAGCCTGATCTATTTTACCTTTCTTAGGGATGTGCTTATGCACGTATCACCCAAGAGACTAATGCTTTTTGGACTAGCCCGTATTAGAGACAGATACCATTTTGGTACCTTGTGAATAGTAATGCATTCGAAAGCCAGTAAGCAAAATAAATTATATATATATATATACATCAAAGTCTTTCCCTTTTTTATTCCGGATAGAGTATCCTTCATTTCATGGACTTATAATTTCTGCATATCCATTTCATGCCTTGAAGCTACAGTGCAAGTAAGAGATTTTCAGTTCGGGGCTTTCAATGTCTGCTTATCCGGAGGAACATTTTAAAACGGACAAATGCTCGCCCTC
>VZRW01001045.1:957025-1037355 GCA_013398125.1 Aegotheles bennettii | reverse complement strand
ATTAGAGGAAGGGAAAAGCTGGAGGCTGTTGCTTCTTCGCTATTTTCTTCTCCCTTCCCCCCACTCCCAGAGGAAAGCAGACCCCAGAGCCTGCCCTCCCGCAGCGCCCCGCGTCCCGAGTGCCCTCTGATGTCTGCGGGGGAGAAGTTGGGGTTGGAGGGGCAAAGCGAGGGGGGCAAGGAGCCCAGGGCACTCTGCCCCTGCCCAGCCAGCCCCGGGGATGGGCAGGGTACGCTGTGCCCACCCCACTGCCGGCTCCGCACCCCCTCGGCCACACGGGCACCCACACGCGCGTCTGCGGGGGGGACGGGGACACCCACCCCGCTGTGCCGGCGGGCTGTGGGGAGGGCTGCGCTGTCCCTTCCCTGTCGCCACTCCTCTGCAGGCAGCCCAAGACCACCCCACGGCGGCGGCGCCGCGGGTGGGCTGAAGCCCACGCCAGAGCCCCGCGCACGGCCAAGCACAGCCACTGCCGCTGGGGGGCTCCTGCCTGGGGGCTGCTCCCCACCTCCCCGCACAGACAGCGAACCCGCCCGAGCTGGACAAACAGCAGGAGCATTTTATGCTGAATCCAGTCGTGTTTCTTGTCACGTCCAGGAAAAAATGAAGAAGTTCCCCAAGCATTTCTGGATTTGGAAAATCTTGGTCTGTTGTAGCTCACAGCCAGAGGCTGAGGCCAACCCCCCTACCCAGACAGGCTGCCCTCCTGCTGGAGGTGGAGGGGGTGACCCTTTCCTTCTCAAACACACCTGACCCGGGGGATGCCACTCTCACTCTCTCAATCTCTGTTTTTGTTACCTAAAGTGAAAACCCCAGGCACCATTCCCAGGTGGGGCTGAGCTATATGAGCCCAGGGGGGAGTGCCCTGAGCCAATGTGCCATCTAAGCCCAGAGGCAGCATGCACTCCCCCCCCGGCATGCCCACACAGGCACACATAAGCCTGCAAGTCCCCTCTCACCCATCAGCTTTCCTCATAGTGGCCAAGACCTGCGTGCTCTGAGGTGGCTGTCATATATTGGTGCCATCTGGGTAGCATGCAGAGCAGCGCAGAGCAGAGCAGGGAAGGATGCAATGTGCAGCCCCTCAAGAATAAGGATTGCATTTGCTGTTGGAAATAACTAGGTACCTCTTTGTGGAGATAATCTGCCCATCCTCAGGCAACCCACTCGACCGCTCACCCCCGACCCCACAGGGCAGCACTCACGCTGCTCAGTGACCACAGCACTCAACCCCTGTGGTTAATTAGCTCTGCCAATAACTCCAGGCAAAGAGAAAAAAATTGGCACAAAAGCTGCCACTATACAAACAAAGAATTTGGAAAGAGGAAAGCTGATAAACAATGCATCCTAGGGAGGCTGAGGGACACTGAGCTCAGCACAGCGGAGTAGCAAGTCCTGCCTGGTGTCAGCCCCAGGAAAAGGCAGGAGCCTCCTGGTCACGGAGCTGGGGTCTTGGAGAATTAAGGCTAAAATTTGCTTCAGAGAGATGTTGAGAGTTCACAAATTGATTCGCAAACACACCAGGGAAAGGCCTGCACATACCGTGAGGTGGAAAGGCGCAGGCAGGAGTGCCCTGAGGCGAACGCGGGGCGGGGTGGCCTGGAGTGCTGCTGCAGCACCCAGGAGCACACTCCAGGACCCAGCTGCCTGAGCACCATGCAGGCGAGTAACAGGAGAAGCCACCTTGGTGTAAAAAGCTCAGAGCTTAGAACAGGCTGGGGAATCCTGAACAAACTCAGAAACACACTGGGCTGAGCCAAAAGCATGAGGTAACAGCACAGCTAATTGGTATAAGCTAGGGGCTCTATTTCGATAGGAATAGGGCTATGGTGCTAAGAAAGCCAGTTTTAGGAATAGTTTATCATAGAAAATTTAAGGAATAATAAATTGCCATTGAGAAATAAAACACGTAAAGGATCACTTGAGAATGTTTTTTGGGGGGATGTAGCTGAGGAAAGAGGGTGATGCGCATTAATCTGGAACAGTTTTGTCAAGAGATTGGCTTTGGACAGAAAATATGAGGGGAAAGGAAATATGTCTCAAAATAGTTCCATATAGTCCCAGTCCAAACCTGTTGCCTTTAATGGATACCATCAATCTCCTGTGATGACAGTAGGAGAATTATAATTTGTTTTCTTTATGGACACACTGTAGTGAGTACTACTTAGTGCAGCTCTCCAAAAATTGCCACTAAGCTGAAGCCCAGAGCTGGGCAGCTGGCTGAGGATTTTTTCCATTTTCCCCTTCTCTTGCTGGCTTTAGCAGCAAAGTGAAGGGGATGACTTTTGTAATTCCCTTTTTTTAAACTGCTGAGATCAGATTTTTTTGAGTATAAAGGAAATGTGAAAGCAATTTCAATCTAATTAAGCATATACAATAGGTACCCATAATACTCTCTAGTCAAAGAGCATATTGATCTATAATGAAAGGTTTCTTTAATTCCATTCAAGAAGGCACGTTAACAAATGAGTGTAGTGACATCTGATCTGGTGAGTGGCTTGTTTCCTCCCTTCCTTCTGCATTGAAATCTTGGTGTAAATTAATCATATTCTGCTATTATTTTGCTCTCATTTGTTCATCTTCCTATAGGATCTATAGATAGATGGTCCTTATCTGAAAACAAAATTAAAGCAAAACTCCTGCTGCAATCTATGTGTTTGCACCTCTGGCTAAGTCCCAAGTCTGATTACATTAATAACTACTGCAGAATTAATTTCACCTACCCTAAGCCATTTTAAAATTGAGTATCTAACTATCTACACTGAAAGTTCATTTAATGTCAATAAAAAGAAGTTCCTCTAACTGGGACAGGTCACTAGGAGATGCCTCTCTATATACCAAAGGGTTATTAACAACTTGCTTAGACTAAAAACCTACCTACAACCATCTACAAGTCAGATGAGGCGAGTCCTACCTTTCATGTTACATACAGAAAATAAGAAGCAGTCAAACCAAAATCAGTATGATGATATTTGGTATATTCCCTTTAGCCATTACAGTTTACATTCAGGCAATTCCAAACCACCCTGCCATCATTTTAGGAGAACTATTGCACAGTCCTTGCACAAGAAATGACAGTCGGTCAAATAAAAAAGAAGTGTGCAGGGAGGAAGGGTACCCTGAAACATCTGCAGAACCACTCCATTGAATTTCGACCACTGTTCATGTGTGCATTCACAGTACATTAGATGAGAGATTTTCACAGCTTGTCCAAGTCAAACCTTGCTATTCCTACCATACACCAAGTCAAGGAAAAGAGGATATGCTACTGCAAATTTCTGCCTTTGCAGACTGTTTCTATGGGTCAGTGACTCTTCATTTATGAAGCCTTAGGCTAGATGGTAACTTCATGAATAGCATGGTGAAGTCGTCAGTGTAAATTCAGTGTAGACGGTATCGGAATAACTAGTGGGAAATCTTTCTAAATACAGTTGCCACCTCTCTTCACAAAGTGTTATATGCAAACCAAAAAAGCAGGCTTTAGCTATCCTGCTGCCATGGAAGTCAGGGCAGAGGAGCAGGGGAGTACACTGAGGTCTGCAGTTAGCATTTACAGCTGCTTGAAAGCTGGTGACAGAATGAAATCAGTGTCAGACATAAATAAAGGAAGTTTATACATATTTTAAACAGTATTTGTTTTTGCATATCCATATATTTAGGTTAAGAACATCTGTGATAACAAATCTGCAAAACATAAAAAAGGTTTCTTCATCTACTGTGGGGTTACAGAATCTGAAGTTTGTTAAAATTCTGCTCATTGCTTGGTAAGTTAACCCATTTATCATTTGAAAACAAGCTGGCTGATTTGTTTTCTAAGCATCTGAACGGGTACATATACTTCTGCTAACTGAATCATTGTTCTAAGAAACATCAGAGCCGAGTTCATGAAATAAGCATAAGCAGGTATATTACAAGTTTAAGCTAGACATTTGTATTAGGGTACATGAAAAAGCCTGAACTGTGAACTTTAGAAACTGAACTCCAAAAAGCCTTTCACAATTCAAAAGAACTTACCAATGTCCCATTTACTTAACAGCTTGGACATATCTATGCAATAAGTATGAAAGGAGAAACTTCTTTCCATCTTTTGACCGTTTTTCTATAGGCCCTACAGGCCCTTTTCCCACTTGTCTTCCAGCAGACTCTTCCTCCTCAGCTACCTTTAACTGACCTGCAATTTCCTTCCCTTTTCTTCTCACCTAGAAAATACTAGAGATTTAAAAGGCTCACAAACACTATTGCTATCTGCAGGTGCTGGGAGTTTAGGAAGAACCAAGAGAGACAGTGAAAGAGAAGAAGGGGTTTATAATAAAGGATATTCCACATAGTCTGTACAAAGTTTTTGTCCAATATGTCCTTCAATTTCAATGTCATTTTGCTAATGAAACAAAGCAAAATTTGGTATCTAAGTGAAAAAGAGTGAGCAGGATTAAAGGAGGAAAAAAAAATTGTTCTTAATGACTCAAAAAAAAAAAAAAAGGAAAACTAACTAAAGCTAGAATACCAGCACAGCAAGAAGACAAATGTGTAAGAAGAGTATAACTTAACAAAAGCGTGCATCTTGTGGCAAGGAAACAGGGCTTTCACACGATGAAGAATAGACAGCTTGAAGCAGCTGGTATGTAAAGCCATTTTTGACAAATGTCTTCCTTGTAGAAATATAAGAATATAACAACATGTGTTTACTGAAGAAAGGTTAAAACAAAGGCAAAACCACAGAGGTTAAAAAATTTCTACACAAAGCAACTGATGCAGAAATATTTCCACAGAGTTATCAACACAAAAATCTTTCTTCGCTATACCAGTGAGTTACACTCAAAGCACTGGAACCTGGAGAGAAAAGGCAATTTTGAAGTGGGAAGAGGATTGCAGTGAAAACCAAACTGAACTATGGAAATACTACAATCTTCTAAACAGTGTGATGCAGGGTTTTAAGGGGTTTTGTTTTTTAAATTTCAGATGTGCAAACAGAGCTTCTTGTAAGTGCACTAGCTACACTGATAAATCACCAGCTTGAATCACCTATTCCAAGTGGTGCCCAGGGTGGTACTTTCAAATACAGGACTGATATGCCTGGTCTATCAAAGAGGAACTCGTATCCTGGGCTTGGTTATATCTTTTCCCTGTTCACTACGAAAAAAAGGTCTCATTCCTATACCAGAATGAAGCAAAGCTCTTCTCATTAATCTGCCAATGGAGTCTGGCCTTGATGCCATTTCACATTTTAACTTATTTTCCTGATGAAGAAGAAAATCCTCATTTTGAGTCAAACCCAAGTGGCCAGACTGAGGCCACAGAATAAGCACCTGCCTAGCCATAAAACACAACAGAAATGAGTCCAATTTCATTTAGACTGCAGTAGAATAGAAGTCTATTCTTCTCCAGTTTTCAGAGACCTTTTAAAACTAGGTCTGTGTTTATTAAGACTTTGATGAGGAGAGCTACCTTGTTTTATAGAATCTAAGAAAGTGGTTTGGCGTGTACTGAGTATAAACAATTAGATACTTCTGTCAATAGACTTTGAGACCATCTTACCCTGATACACTCCTCAGAATCTTTTGGGACTATTTTATTCAGTTTTAAAAACTGTTGTGGTAAGGATGCAGCAGCATTCTGGCTATTATCCCATTTTCTCAGCTCTACTGTGATATACTGAAGACCAGGGAGGACTAGACTAGTCAGTTTTTACGTTCTGAAGGGTTCTTTCAAGACTGCGAAATCTCCAGAAGCACTCAGACAGCCTTTTGGTTGCCTTGGGTTACAGATTTGACCCAATCAAGGATCAAACTCTGGCTGGGTGCTTTTTACAATACTTCAGTAGATTATCAAGGAATAGTATTCATAAGTACATTGATTGAAAAATGCTGTATGCAAAGGGTTTGGTGACCAATGTAGATTTGCAACTATAGACTCTACTTATAGGTCCAACCTAATATCCAAAAATTACAGCGCAGAAGAATTCAGGGGCAAAAAAAGGCCTAAACGGCGAGTCAGACAGACCTCATAAACTTTTCAATGTATCAATGTCTTCTGCTAATGGGTTTTTAGAAATACAGATCAGAAAATTAATTTTCTCATTTAGACAAGGTATTATTTAGCTAGGAACTTAAGACTCATTTATTTCTGACACTGCATTAAAAGAAACAAATGCATTTTTATGTGTGTGTATGCACGGACATCTGTGTGTATATGGGCACTGTATGCATAGGCTGTCAAGCAGAATGAAGCCTTTAAATATATTCCTTTAACATATCCAACTTACAGGTTATATATTAGAAAACAAGTCTGAAAAAAATCACTGCATCTTACTAGAGAGCATGCATGGCTTATACACATGTCATTTGACAGCAAGATACAGCATAGCTAAATAGCTGGTCTTTTAATTCCATTTCTGAGCGTCACTTACTTTGTGCAGGATGCACTGGACAATTAATGATAATGCTTCTTCCAAAATCTAAGAAAAAATATATTAAGTCTTCACAACTTTGCATTTTTTTTCCACTTTCCTGTGTTTTGTTTAAAGAATACACATTTGATTTGTTATAATGTACTTCTGCTCAGCTAAGAATACCCTTTACATGTATGTTTGATATATCTATCATCAGCTTGCAAATAGCCCAAACTGTGCCCAAGAAGATTTAAAGGAGAATGATGTTCCTGTAATCTCAGCTGCTAACTCTTCTGTACTGATGAACACCAGGCAGCCATGCTTATCTAGCACAAAGATCTTTCTTCATTTAATGCCCGCAGCTTGAGATAGTCAATCTCGCCCAGCATGCGCCTCAAGTATTTCAGATTGTTATTTGTGATTTTTTTGTATGTCCTCATGCTATTCCAGGTACTATGAGTTGGTAGCTACTTATCTATCCATACAACACCATAATCAAAGGCATTTTTACATCAGTGTATAAATAACCATGTTGCACATATCCAGGAGATCAATCACTATCATGATTGCAAGAGACTAGTAAAATAATGAGAAAATTGTAAACTTTGTCATAAATTCTGCTTTAAGCCATACATAATACTGAACCAAGTGATATGCTGTCACTGCACTAACATCTATCTGCTACTTAAAAAAACACTAAGTGACTTTTCTCTAATGAGCTGAAGTAAGAAAGTTATAAAAAGAAATACAGGTTTGCTTGACTAGTTAGAGTCCACAAGATTATAATTCCTTAATATTGCTTTTATAACGGATTTTAGAGTGTCAGATGGGTCATAACAAAAAATGTTAGATGATTCACACAACAATCAATCACAAAACATGAAAACAATCTCAGTTATTAAGCTTGTTGAAAAATGAAATGGCACTGTTTTACTATAAATCTGCCACGTGGTTTAAAACTTCACTGATCACTAATAAAAACATTATTTTTCTTTCTTTTTTTTTTAAATTCTATGTACAATAAGGTATCATTCTGTTTGTGTTCAGATAATTATTTAGAGAGTCTGGTGACATTTTTTTCTGTCTTTCACAATAAAATAAACCAAATATTGCATAGCATTTTTAGTTCTACATACAAGTAGGTCAAGGGTTATAAACCATACTCAGAGAGGTTATGAGAGGCACGCTTCAAAATAATGGGCTTTACCTCAGGAAGTTCAGATATGTATTTATCTTTAATTAATGTCTAGATAGATAATCTAACAAGCTTCCATAAAAAATGGTGTTGTTTAGGTATCTATTAGAAATCAGTACAAACATTAAGATTCTATGTCTGAAGGAACATAAGATGGGAGATTTTGACAGGGCATGCCCAATGACTACAGAAGTTGGGGAAGGCTTCACGTTAACTTCTGTGAGCTTTAGATCAGACCCCATAGCTCTGCAGCATCACACGTGGGAATGGACTGAATGAGCTCCTTTTATCTTCTGACCAACCAGTCATGAGAAGCTCATGAGAAGACACATGTACCATTTCAGTATCTCTTCTGTTAAGAAGTTAATGAAGACCTTATAGGAGAATTGCCAAATAAAGAGGCAAACAGATGAGGAAAAGAAGCTAGAGAACATAATTATTATTTATTAATGTCATTAGTCTTTAGATCAAGCTCAAACAAAGCAAACAAACCTTTTGGCTAGTAGAAATGAAGAAGGAAGAGTACATGACTCAAGAACTTTTACACTTGCTATTTCAATGAGCTAAAAACATAAGGATGCTATGCCAGATTCTCTTCTCATGCCATAAATCCAAAATAACACCATTGGCTTACTTAGATTTTACATTGACTTCAGGAGAGTTATTTTGAATTTACATCACTGTAAGATCAGGATCAAACTGCTGAGAGGATATTAAAAGGAGATTAAACATGATCTTAAACAGCGATATCCCAGGAGATCCAAGGATTTTCAATTTGCAAGATTTTACAACTGTCTGAGAGATGGATAAATTTCAAATGCAGTTTCTGATAAGAGCATTTGCAGCTGCCAAAAGAACCTGTTTTAAGGACCTGGAAGTTGGCAGAGAAACTGAACACCATGGAATAGCACAACAGAACAAGCAAGGCTGCAAGCAAGCAGAAGGGAACTCCGAGGGCATTTATGAGATTGTGTGTACATTACTAGATTCATTTGACTTCAATTATTGGATAGGTTTATGCTATTCTTCTAGCCACTCATTCAGCAGAACTTTGAGTATAGATTTAAAGCACAGATATACATACTGAAATGAACTCAGAAGACATTTCAATATCTTGGTCTGAGTTATTTTGTTTTTTCCTGGGCATAAGACTAATTAATATTCAGCACTTCCATATATGAATATTGATTCCATTGATGATGCCTTATCTTGTTTTCCTTCATTCATAAGAAAGTATTCCTATAGAAATCAGTGGAAAAATTTATTTTTGTTTGGAGGTCTGTGCTCTTAGATCTTTGTAGCTATTATTTGCAGGATACTCTAAGAGCACCCGTGAGATGAGTGCAACAATCTAATCTGTAATTCTTGAGGCAGAGGATGATTTTCATGTCATTCAAATTAATTTCTCATCTGGCATAAGAAGACACAATATCCATCTTCTGGTACTCCAAAAGTCATAGGCTCAGTTGATAAATTTTCTTGAATAAATGAGAATCCCAGAGAATTGATTAACAAACAGTGAACTCTGTTTTGGTGCTGATCTATAGGTAGAGATTTTGAGAAGAGATTAATGCTACATTCCCAAATCACGTGTGCAATTGTGAGTATTGTGTGTCCTTTCAATTAGCTTATACAAGCATGGACAAAATGACTAGTCATGATGTTGAGCAGATATATGTATGCCTTCTGAGTACAACTATAATGATTCTATACAACAAAGTATTGAATAAAACCACACAAAGTAGACATACACATTTTTTTGCACCTTTAACCCTGAAAATCAAGCACTGTCAATCATTCTCTTCAGAAATGTGTGCAGTAACTGAAATATGCAGATTTTAAAGGGCTAATTTTAAGAAGTCTCAAAATTTTACTGCCCTTATATGTGGCTGAGGAAGAAATTTAAAGAAAGTATCTTCTCTAGTTCAGAAATGTTTTTTTTTCATTTTGGATAACATGATGCAATAATGCTCTAGTTCACTTTTCACTCAATTATGTACCATTTTTTCTGAAATAAAATGGAACCAAAATGCACATACAAGTAAAATAGTTTATTTTTATTGCCCAGAGCATTTATGGCCTGAAATCAGACATAAAGGATGCAGAGCCTGATATAAAAGACAAAAGAAGAAGTCGATTTTCAATATAACTTCATTATCTAGAGACAAAGTTGTCACTAGGAAATATAAATTGGTATTTTTCATTCATTATAATTAAAATAAAACCTAAAAGTGTATACCATGTACTGAAGCATGTCCCACATGACATTTCTGAGTAGTCCATTAAATAAAATTATTTCTGCAATACAGTATTCCTAGTCTTCGCAGGTTGAAGTTATATCCATGGCCTCCATGTATTTCACTTCTCTGTCTTAAATCAAATAGCCCTCGTGGCACTCAATTTCTCACCTTTCAAAGGCATTTGGGACTTCAGCCTTTGTAAAACTCCAATTAAAATCACAATTAACAAAAAGAATATTTCTTTTCAGCACAAAATATTCAGTGCCTTGTTTAATTTGGGCCTTAACTTGCATGTCTTTTTATCAGCTACTGTTTAGAATATTAATTTCCATAATAGATTTACTTGGAATTTTATTTGTTATTAGCCAAAATATTAAACTGAAGTTTTAACAACAAACTATTGGTAAACTGATATAAAATGCAGCGTGCAGGTTTGACTGAGAGGAACTGGGGAAGGAAAACATTTTAAAAAAGTCAAAACATTATTTTCAGATATTTTAAACAAAATGTGTGAAAATGTTATTTATAAATGTAAACCAAAATGAAATATAGTTAAAATTAAATTTTCAAATCTAAATGTTTAAAAACTAGCTGCAACATCCTCTTTTAGTAGAATACAGTATTTAGTTCAAATGTAAAAATATTTTGAGTTTCATTTCAATGAGAAAAAATGAATGTTTAAATTGTTCCATTCAGCTAGCAAAAAAGAAAAAAATCAGTTCTCCACTTAGTTTAAATAAGTTTTATGAGAACCCCTATGAGCGTTTGTATCAAGTAATATGATGATAATGTGCACAGAAATATTCCGCTGAACTTTCAAATTATGAAGTTCATCGGTTTGATAATAAAGTACTACTATGACTTTGTTCCTCAGAAGCTTATGGATGGGTTCTTATGATAATGTATCCAGTATAAATATATTTTTTTTAATTTTTCCCAGAAAAAAAGAATAGCCTATTTTTATCAATCTTCATGCCTATAAGTTATGTAAGAGGCAACGAAATGTGAAAAAGCAGCAGTTAGAATGTGTAAAAACAAACATTCATAATGATATAATCAAGTCTGAGCACAAATGTCAATTTATTCATGGTGCAGATTACATGACATACGATGACTGATGAAGACAATTAAGTGAAGTTTATTAAAAGCAGTGTGATGTTCAAGATAACAAGGATATCACACTATTGTGCATTTTCTGGATGGAGTTAACAGGTAAGCCTCATTGACCATGGAAATCTCGTATTGTAATCAAAGTCCTTCAAAACACAGATTTGAAAATCTATGTATTTAAATGGCAAAGAGAAAGGATTAGATAATCTGTTGTTATAAACTAGAAAATTATGGAAATACATAAATATAAGAGGAAAATATGTGTATAGTGTTGTGCGTAGTTACATAATAGATTTCTTCCACAAACCCCAAAAGCATTGTATTTTTTTGTAATCTTCATAAGGTGTACTCAGAAAAAAACCAAACAATATTGGATCCGTATGTCAAAAATGGACCTTTGTCCCAATTACAGAAATAGCAATGCAAGACACAGGAAAGCCATTAAATACATTGGTGGCCTGTGTTTTGTGCTACCAGTTCAAATTGGGGAAAAAACCAGAAAAGCTTCTGATGGTGGCTAAAATCTGTGAAGAAACTTCATGTCAGTTTATAGAAGAGTTATACGTGGCTTCTTTCTAAAGATGAAGACCTTGTGTTCAAAGTAAGAAGTGTTTCCAGTGTATTTTTTGGAAATATTTTGAAATACCAGCAATGGCAAGTGGAAAGAAAACAAGATCAGCAAATCTAATGTGGTTCCTAACCACACTGATCTACAGAAAGATAATCCATATCAAGAAAGGGGAAGAATAAGTTAAAATGAAATGTTGTCTAAAGAATCTACAGACTTGCCAATATATTAAAAACTTATGTACTGCCTTCTCAACAAAATAAATACCATAAATCCATTAAACATAAATGCTAAAAATCTGTCACCATAACAAAGCAATTATAATGTGACTTGTCATTCATCTCCTTTCCAAGGGTGTCATGAGGTGTGATTCATTACGTTTGTAAAGCGCTTTGAAATCCTGAGATGAAAGATGCCAAAGAGATGCAAAGTATTATCATCATAATACAAAGAAGTATTATCATTGTCATGAAACAACGTGCCTTAGGAAAGGGCACTTTTACACATGAATTAATTTGTGATTTTAACAGCTCACTTATTCCAACATAAAGCTTCTATTACTATTGGATCCAAATCTGGATCCAGAGAGTGAAACTATTGGACTATACTCTTGCATTGCCAGCCCCAAGATGTCATTGCTATACAGAGAATTGCATCTGAATTACAGCTTAGCACAGTGCAGGCACATTTAGTCTATGTCTGTCAATTCAGCATCTACCTCGGCGAGCGGCAGCTGCAGCTCAGGAGCACTGCTCCTTCAGGACACTGCATATTAATTGTCTCTTTCGAGTTCATGCAAGTGCTGTTCTAAAGAATATTGCAGAGAGAGAGTGCCAACGTAAAAATATATGCAGATGCATAAAATAAAAAAGTGAAAATAACATTTTTTCTAAAAATTACCCTTTTCAAATGACTCTTTTCCTCTGTATTTTAACATCCTTTCCTATTCTGCAAGTAGTTTAACTTCACAAATACATTTTTGTCATTCCAGACAGCAACACAGACCCACTTTGAGATCGATGTCATTCAAATTATGGGGCTGTGCTACTTCTGCTGAAGGAGAGAATCTGGTTTCATATATCAACACCAACTCATCCACTCTAATACAGCAGCAGAATTGCTACAGTCAGCATCTGCATATGCAGATGAATTTGTGGGAAACCTGGCAGATGCTCCCCACCAGCGGCACAGCTCTAATGAACCCCTTTGCCAGGCAGACTTGTGGCTGAGTTACAGCTTTTGCCACCAGTTTTCTACCTATTAAGTATTAATGATTCTTTACAAGGTTCAGATATACCATGCTGGTAATCTGTCAGTTGTACTCACTCATCTAAAAGCAAGCAAACAACATCAAAGTTTAAAAGGTTACATTTTTTTATTGATTTTAAACCATGATCTGACAGGTATTACTTTCTTTCCATAGGTGTTAGTTTCGGCCACATTCCTCAGCTGAATAGCATTGAAATTAAATTCCTGCTTCGGTTCATTAGAATATTCAGCAAATTAATACATTCATAAATCATAATTAACTACTCCCTTCTGTTTTGTTTCTCTCCTGAATTGTTTTGCATTTGTTTGTTACTGTTTTGGGGAAGAGAGAAAGCACATATATAAAGACTTTGGACCTCTCCTGGATGAAAGTAACTCTTATTGATTGCAGCTGAAGTCATTTGTTCCTGCTTGGGGAGGATCAACTCTCCTTGTTTTTCTCCAGTTAAACCTAAACTAGTCTACTAACTTCAACAGTGCTGTCCAGTCTCACATATTGGGCCTGTCACAACTTACACCTATGGCTCTTAAATTCTGGTATTAATTCACAAAACTTTTGAGGTCAATGGAGTTGTGCCAGTTTTCATGTACAGAATATTCTGCCCATTGTTTCTGACATCATACAATTATGGAGAAGCTCTACCAGACTCCTTGTTTTTATCAAGAAACATTTTATTTAAATCAAGTGTATTGTAGTGTACAACACTTTAGAAAAGTCTTCAAAAGCCAAGGGAGTATAAAGAGTAGATTACTGTATTACTTACAATATGGGGGTGGAATAGCTTCATTTTTATGTAAATTCCTCTAAGTAATTATGGGTTCATTTTGCCTTGATAATGTTCAAGGTAACAGTAATTCTTTGTGGAAACATGATATCAGATATACAGAAAACGTTTCCATTAGAGTACACTGCAAACTAACATGCTTGTTACTTTTAATAGAATAATAGATAGATTCGTTTGGGAGCAGTTTCTTTTACTTTTTTCTGATGGCTTGGAAAAGAATTACCAGCCTTTTCAGCTTTTAGCACAGAATGGTTTGAGGTAATTAAAGGACACATATGCCATGTACAAAGGGTGAAAAGCAGATGACATTGCTATTCATTCTGACCCTGACCAGCCATCAGAGCAAATTTGACATACATGCTCATCATTCAGAGGAATGATTAGCATAGTGCTAATCCTGTCTGTTGAATGGCGATCATAGTGCTAATCCTGAAGATTGAGGAAATCTAGGATTTTGTCCCTGGCATAGTTCAGTATCACATCTCCACACCACAGACATACATCTGTCTACCACAATCTGTCCTCAACCTGTTTGCTAGCTAGTGTCTTGTTACTGAATAGTATCTAACTAATGCTTTCTAAAACATGATTTCCAAAGACAATACAAATATTCAAAAACCTGTAAAATCAATCTACGCTCTCCCTTCCTCATACCAGGCCAAGTAAGGGAAGAGATAAATCTCCCTGCTCTACAGTCACACAAACTCTACTCCCCATCTACAAGACTAGTGCAGAACACATAGGACATACTCTGTGGCTCAGAAGTCAGAGGAGACCAAACCACCAAAATTTCAGGAAGCTGTGACAGAGGTACCAACTGGACACCTGCTTGTAGTTCCCATCTTCTCAGCAGTGTGTAAGAAACAGCAGTCCACTTGTTCCTCACTTACAGACTACCAGGTCTTTACTGAAAGGCCACAGAGTACACAGGGAAATTGATGTTGCTTAAAGTACCATCTGCTTTCCACAACTACTTATTTGGACCATTCCTTTGATTCAGAATACAATTTCTCTTCTTATGCTTCTATTTTTCATGTCACCACTAAACTCATTTACATTTATGCCACTGGCAAAGAGAAATACTGTTTCTTTACTTATATGTTGATCCTTGCCCCTCTCCAGTTCACAACATGATTATAAAAAATAAAGTGTTGATCCTCCAATAAAACTTTGAGGTATATGAAACACTGTCCAGGAAGCCCATTAAGACAATATAAGTGAAAGGAAAGGTACAGGAGGATTGCTGCTTCTGTTCAAAGCACAGACCTCCAGAAAGAATCCAGTATGAATATAACATTGAAGTGACCTACAAAAATCATAAACACCTGACGTTTGAATCACAAGATAGAAAAAACCTAGGTAAGACATCAAATGCAGTAAAAAACAGTGAAGATAATAGCTACAAGGCAAGGTACAGAGGTGAAAGAAAAGAGAGATTGCAAAAATCCTATAATAAAAAGGTGCTAATTGCCATTCGTCTTTAAAGTATGCAATTTTCCAAAGCACTGTAACTAGTTATACTTGTCCTGTTAGTATGGAAGTACAACATTTCAGATAGAACACTTCAAATAGAGAGCCAAAACAAAAAAAGCACCAAAATGCAAAAATGCAGAATATTCTAGAGTAAATTGAACTAAAACACCTTGGATTTGAAAAAAAAAAACAAAACAAAATGAAACAAGATAACCTAGTACACTGTCTTTAATTATTACACCATCCTTTGTTGGTAATGTCTTAGTGAATAAGCTAACATGATTATTTGTATCATTTAGCACAACCATCTGGAGATACATAAAATACTGTTTTAGGAGTCCCTGGGCTTATTTCTTTATAATGCTTGTCATAATTTTGCTTAAACTATCACTTTAATAAAGAAAACGTTTGCTTTTTAACTAACTCTTATATTTACTGTTATAGTAAATACATCAGAATGCACTTTCTTCTTGATTTTTAGGTATCATGTTCACTTAGTCAACAGAAATTTGCAGGAAAATATACTCTCAGCTGTACAGGTCCCAGTCAAGGAAATATAGAGCATACGGAAGCCCTGGAGCTCTTTCTAGAGCCCTAATTGAGTGGCTGAAATAACTTCTTAGCCTCAGAAAACACTAGAGTTCATTTTTAGTAGCTCCTTGGGGAACACTGCAGTCCTATCACTACAGAGTAGGAGTGCCTACACCCAACAATGCTTTTGCTAAGAGTTCATGCAGTTCAATGTCTTTTTACAGAAGAATTAGCTCTGTTTTCGTCCACCAGTGTTTTGAATGTGGTAAAGATATCCATTAAGATAATGTTTAAAGTAAAACATTCCAAAATATCAAGAACAGTAGAATTAATGACCTACGTTAGCAAATCCTAAATCATATGTCTATGCTTTTTTCTCTAAGTAGATTTAAAATAATATGGTATGTAAAGCAGAAATAAACAGGATTTCCTTTTAAAGTTTTTTATCAGTCAGTGTTTCACAGATTTTGGGATAAAAATTTATTTTTCTCAATTCTTACTCTTCTTGTCATTACACAACAGGTGGGGTACATCTGACTCTATCTTGCCTTTTGTGACCTGATCTATACGAAATCTTCCTGTTTCAGGGATACTGAAGGAACTTGTCTTCACCTTAAAATGTCTATTCTATTTCAGCTGAAATACTTATTCCAGCTTTAGTTGCTTATCTAGAGTTATAAAATTTCATTTTTCCTCAACCCTTTTGGTAGAGACCATGCTAGGACCTGAGTTGTACACAATCTGTGAAACTAGAAAAGTTGCACCATGGCCAATTTCCTCCTCTACGTTTCCTTTGTATAAAATGACTCATTTATTAGTAAGAGAATGAACAGCACATGCCCCATAAGTCATGATTAAAACCTTCTATATCATCTTGAGGGTTTGTAGTTATAAAAGTCTTAGCATTTACAGATTCCCCAGAGGAAGCCAAAGACATCCTCAAACTTTGACAGCCCTAAGGGATTTATATGGACTAAAATATCCACCAGAACATACTAAAACATCCAGTGAAGAAATGTTTGGTTTAGACATTCTTATTAAAATCTCCTTTTAGTCAAACTCCATCTGTGACCTGTTGATATGGACTTTCTCACTACAGTATACCAGTATCAAATAATCCAATCCAAAACCATCTATATGTTACATGTCTTGGACTACTGCTATAGTGAACAGTACATCTGGGAAAATTCACTGGGGAAAACAGCCACGGAAATTTTATGAAAAAATGTAGCTCTGCCTCTATTTTAAAAGCATTTTGTTATGCCTTGAATGAAGAATACAACATAAAAATAAATTGGATTCTACATTGTAGATGCAGAACTGGCTGGCTGCTAGAAGAGAAAAAGCTATTGCGGTAGCAGGAGATAATTATGGATGATGATAGGACATCTCGTAAAGTCTCCAGGGGAAACAAATAATTGATCCAAGCTATCAATAAGATAATTCCACTCCGTCTCTTCCTCTGCTGCTTTTTCTTGTGTCTTTCTACTTTACTACTACTCTTATTTAACCTTCATCTAGACATTCAAGTAACCACTGAACAGCAGTAATAATTGTATTAAATCAATAGTGTGGTATATAATCTTACTTTTTTCATTAATGTCAGGAGATTTGTTTCTTTTTAACATCACTTTCTTAATGTTTCCAATATGATAAGAATGTTTTTTCTATTATTTGCAGTCCTTTCAATTGTTACTGCAACTGCACTTATTATTTTCCAAAATCTGAAAAATGCTTCAGTGAGAGGAACTAAGATCTTTGGCTTATTTTCATCTTCCTGCCGATCTGTGCATAACTCTAGACCTGGTTGGATGACAGCAACGGTTCATTCCATTGTATCCATCAACATTTAAATAAGAATTACTTAGAAGTCCTTGGATTTCTCACTGATAAGGTGACAGGAAGGTAGTAGAATACTGGTGCTGATGTAGCCCTGCCAATAAGGGGAAGTACAAGCTTAAAGAAAAAAATTACTTATCTACTTTTCAGTTTTGTTGTAATTCTGCATAACTTACTGTATTACCTATTACCAGGGACTTTTATGATTTCAGTTCTGCAGAGTATAAACATCATCTTAACAGAATTAATAACTGTAAGTATTATGGCTAATAAGAAAGTACAAACAAAACTGTTATCAAGCATTAAAAATATTAATGTTTAAAACAAACAGCACATATAAATGAAACTGTGAAATTAACTAAGAATCTTTCTGCTGAAACTTCATTGTAAGGAAATACTTGAGTTTCACTTACAGAAGTGCTATTAGAAAATTCGTTAACCTGACTATGCATGCCAAAAATAGCATGGACTCCAGAAGATGAGATAGCACAGAGAGATGACTTAGGAAACATTATTCTAACCAGACCCCCTGCACAAAGACACTGAGACATGCAAGCAAGGCTAGAATTTACCGGCTTGATTTGTAGCTAGAACTGCACCAACAAACTGTTACTTTGTCTCAGTAATGTCACAGTGACAATGGGAACTTTCAGAGACAAATGGAGGACATAGGAAACAAAGCACTATTTTTCATAGAAGAATAGTATTAAATTTTTTGATGAATACAGTGAAGTTAATAGCCAGCAAATTTAGCTGGAGAAATCCTAAATATACCTGACATAAACCATGTTGAAATCAGACAAATTAAAACTGGAAATATATTTGTAATGGATAATTGAACAGAGCAATAATTAAGGAAGGATGGTGTCTTCATCTTTTCCCATCTAGATGGGGTTTTTTTGGTCAAAATGCTATTGCCTCATTCACATCATAGGGCCGAGTATAGTAAAGGACAAGACTTATTGCACAAAAAAGGTCAAACTAGATAATCTAATGGTTCCATCCAATCCTGAAATTAAAACTACTTTTTGGTTACTTGCTCTCTAAGCTCCATACACGTGCATATCTTCATAAATGCCTGTACTACAGAAGGAATTTCTTTCATAGTGCTCCTTTACTTGCAGTTGATACTGTTCTTCACATTGATTTTTTTTTATTGTTTTTTTTTTAATGGAGAAGAAGCAGGGTAGTGAAAAAGATCTATTAACTTTTTGCTTTGCTTTGTAGTTTGTTTTGGGGGTCTTTGGGGGTCTTTTTTTTTTTTTTTTTTTAAATACAGGTTATAGAATTAGTCCCCTTATGGCTTTATGGCTGATATTTTCAGCATTAATATTCCTCACCAACAAAGGGTGTGAATGTTCTACAGTATGCACCAGGCAGTCAGAGACTACACTGAAAAAATGAACATTGCTCAAATGAAAAGTTTAGATTACATTTTATTATGTTTATGAAAAATATCCTATTTTGATTTTTGTAATCCAACCCCTTTTTTTTTCTGAAGAATATACCAGCATGTATTCAATATATGTTCTTAGAATGAATAAAAATAGGATTTAAGTGCTGTCTACAGAAATATCTAAGATGTGACTTGCCAAGATTAGTTAATATGGCATAAATGAAAGAGATAAATTATATAAATTTGAGAAACAAACCCCAAGAAGCCACCATCAAACCAGCAAATGTAATTTTGAAATATCTAGTGAACATCTTTGTATAGCAGACAAATACATAAACTAATTTACAGGTCTCTTCGATCTCAATTTTTATGACTGGAAAACCGGCAGAAAGTAGTATGAAAAGGGCAATATTCCCTGTATAAATATATGGAATAGATATTCAGCAATGTTATTTTTATATATATAAAAAAATGTGCTTTCACAATATATTTCAGTCTTTTTATAGATCTCCATCCACGTACGTGCTGAAAGAATGTCAATTTGAGGGAAACAAAAATGTGTTCTGGATTAGAATTGCACATAATGAAGAAAGAATTCCAGTCAAAATAAAGCAAATCTCACATTACATTCTTGGGTTGAAGAATCATATACATTGTTTCCCTCTTTTTGTTTTTAACTTACGAACTTGAAAAATGTTTTCTCATTAGAATATAATCATGAACATGTGTGAGAAAGATCTAAACTGATGATACTCTCACAAAGCAATGAAAGAAACAGATTTTCAGAGATAGGATTCTGATTTTGTAATGTATATACATAATTGTAACTATGAAGGTGAAAGCATAAATCACTACAAACACCTGCATTCAATCCACTTTAAAAAGTAAATAGAATAGTTCTAAAATTCCATATTTAACCTCCAAAATATTTAAGTCACAATCCTGAAGAAAAAAAACCCATCCTTAAAATACAGCTAAGTGGCTAAATACATTTTTTTTAATATCTTGCTTTGAAAAAAACCCAAAACAAACAGAAAACCCAGACAAGCACACAAAAAAATCTCCATTGGATCTGTGATTTGACAGAAACATAATGCAAGGATAACTCTTCCGTTTTAAAATTTCATTTGCATGTTTTTCACCAACCACGTACTTTATCGTCCTATCTAAATGTCAGTAATGAGAAATCTCCCAGAGCATACAGACTTAGCATTTGTGTCGGGTACAACATCCAAATAACCTCAGATATTTTCTAGGAAGGTTTGATTTTGCAATTTTTCAAACAAAATTCTATTGAGCAATATGGATGTCAGACACAGGTGAGATAAATTATCTTCCACATAGTACCTGGAATCCTGAGTGGGGCAGAAGTCAAGTCACGTAAGTGAAAGAGAAG
This sequence comes from Aegotheles bennettii, assembly GCA_013398125.1. Taxonomy (NCBI): domain Eukaryota; kingdom Metazoa; phylum Chordata; class Aves; order Caprimulgiformes; family Aegothelidae; genus Aegotheles; species Aegotheles bennettii. Next base: position 1,017,165 of record VZRW01001045.1, on the reverse strand, counting down.
ACAAGAAACACCAGTGAACAGAGCTAAGGTATCTCAACTCATTTCTGGTCATATTCACCAACATCCCTTTCATTTAGCCATATTTCATGGCATTCAGAAGCTGCTTGGGGGAGTTGGGGTCACAGCACAAAGATGTGCAAGTACATGCTTTCTAGCATATAAACTTCCTTCCTCCAAAATTTTCTTCAAGTTCTTATCTGCAACAGAAAGTTAGTCACATACTGGCCATTCTTCTTCTTCCTTCATGCATTCATTAGCTAACAGAACAAATAATTTTAGTCTCCCTTCTTCTCATCATTCTTTCTGAGCAAACTTGGGGTTTTTAAACAAGTAAAGCAGATGTAATGACCATATGGATATCGGGAAATTTGGATTTAACTAACTACATTGAGGACAGGATTTTCCACCCTTTAGTTTTTTAGGGGATATGTATGAGATATAGCACAAAAACACAATCTTGCATCAGTTAAAGCTTAAGAAGAAAAAAAACTCATTAAAAAAAAAACCCAAAGTGGTTGATATTAAGAATGTTGATATTTTGTTTCTCGCCTTGGCCCAAATATTTCTGGAAATTTTCTGAACACAGATAAAGATTTTGTTATGGTACAATTGGAAGTCATTAAATCTGAGCTAGCTTACTCCACCAGAAGATGTGCCCTTATAAGACAAACTTGAAAAATCATATAAAAATGAGCACAGTATGAAGGATGAACACAATTCCAAATGTAACTATACTGATTTAAAAACAAACAATAGTTCTGTTAGAAATTGGCAGCATTCCCAATAATAATATTTAAACAAGGAAAGACAGAATACAATATGCACAGGCATACTCCAACTATTTTTAAATGACATATTACTGTATACTTTATGAGAAAAGTTCAACCAGATTTGTCAAATAACTCAAGGTCTAGCTATTCAAATGCTCACTGCACAGAACAATTGCCTCTTCTTTTGAGAGTTGACTTTCTGTATAGTTATTAAAAATGTGCTTAGAAGCTCCCACCTGAGGGCTACCATCTTGATACCATCAGGAATATCGTGCAAATTTTCTTGCGCAGTTTTTTGTGATAGGAAGAGTTTTAAATGACCAATACAATGTAGTATTATAACCTGATTTACACACTGAGTGGGCTGTGGACAAGCTGATTCCAGTCTGCCCATCTTCAGGTATTTTACTCTTGAGGGAGCAAATTTCACTTTCCCTAGAACAAAATGTTTGCTCTGGTGAAAAGTCTCTGCAAGACTGCTCAAGAACCTTGAAGCTTTCTTGGGAAGCTGCTAAAGACTCAGAACATCTCATCCTAACGAAAACTACTAGCACAAGGTCTGTGAGATCTAACTGCTTGACACTATTTGAGCCCCAGTTCATGGCAAAATTGGAAATTTTTAGGCCGACGCATGTTTACAGGGGCTGCCTGATACTTAAAGATGTACAAGAGTTATGGCTCCACACTGGGCTTTTCAAAGATTTATCAGCAAATAACAAACTGAAACCCATCAGTCCAGACACATGGATGAGATTAGATATGTTTTTAGGTCGCAAGCTAAAAGCTTGCTAATGCTTATAGGCATTCCTTGACTAGGAATGTTTGTTAATTTGAACTCTCCTCCCTTGCTGTGTTTCTTTAATCTCCCAACCAGCTGTCTCCCATAAAAAGATATTTCTGTTTTTAGTTACAAATCTGTTTAGAGATAAAACTTGCTCATAAATACACAACTGCATCCATGGTCTTTTTTTGCTGACAGCAGAAAACCAACTCCAGATGAAAAATATTAAAATTTATTTAGGAACAGAAAATGTATTCTACTTGCTCCAAGAATGGTGCATGTGTTATAGACGCTCTGAGTTTTAGATCTAGCACGACACTGGAAAAGAACTCACTGAAACAGCCATTTTTGTCACCTTTTCAGATTTAGAGCTCATGAGATGGGATAAATTGAAGCGCTCTCAGTGCCTGGCAGTATTTATACCTGCAGAACATTCAAACGTATGAAATGGACTCATTGTAAACAAGAAAAAAACCTCCCTCAAACCCCACAAATTTTGCTTTTCTAATAACAGCAAAACAGTGGGTCATTTTTAACTTGCTTTCCTTTCCCATGATTTGTAGATGTTAAGTAAATTGCACCTATTTCTTCATTGTATAGTCACTACAGTTACCTCAATCCAGAGTTCGTTAGTGGGAACAATGGTTTTGAGTACAATTAAGACCTGTCAGCCAGAACCTCTAGTTAAAGCACACGCATTCAGATGGTTTTTAAGCATTTTCACTAGAATCTGTTAAGAGTTCTTCAATTTACCTCTTTCCATACCATATTCCTCTTAAAGTAACCATTATCTTCTGAATACTTATGGTTTCCACTAAAATGATTATCAGATATTTTATTAGACATAAATTGAAATACTTCTGTAATTCAAACTAAGTGGCAAAAGAGGGGTAAATTTCGATTCTGAATTTTCCTGCTGCAGAAAGTAGCATTTCAGTGATATGCAAGCAACATTCTGCAAAATGCTTCTACCCATCATCCTTTGTACCCACAAGAAAATGTATACTGCCCCAAATCTATCATTCCTCCATTTGTCATCTGCTAACTGAGTCCCTGGAAACTCATCTTGCAGTACTACTTCAGAACTTAGCCAAGTATATTTTTGTATATATAATACTCTGTTATTACCCAGTATATGTTCATTATTAAAAGATTATGTCAAATGTTTCTTCATTAATATTTACTTTACTCCTGCTGCAGTTCAGTATAGTTCTGTGGAAAATTGATTAAAAACATAGTTGCATGAAATATATGAAAATTAAATTCTACTCGTCTCAAAATATCAAGATTTTATGGACAATGTGCCAAAACTGTGTTATACTGCAAAGTATAAATATTTACAATTGAGTTTATATATTAGTTAAATGTTGTGGGATGTATTCATTCTCCCAAGTGAATTCACATCTGAAAAGACTCTGCAGTCTGTCAGTTAGTTATGCCATGTAGTTATTTTATCTAAACTGCCTTCCATAGGAGACCCATGCCATTTAGATCCTGAAGCGATAGGTGCCTTATAAATACCTGAGATAGATAAAGGTGACTGACAGGAGCTAAAAGGAAGCAGCAAACTACTTCAAGCTGGAGAAATACTTCCTTGGTCTTCATCTCAGGAACACGTTTTTCAGAAACAGAAACTGCCCTTTGCTCCTGTCAGGGCTCCATCATCAGATTTACTAACATAGCTGTGCATCCACTTGTTTCCTTCTGTGCAATGAGTACACAGTTTCAAGGGTCAGAGCCAGGAACAAGGAAATTCAGCTCTGGAGTAGATGTAAAACTAACTCAACTTGGAAGGTTTGGGGCAAACAATAATCTTCTTGCAGTCTAGCTGCACGCAAGCCATGTGGTAACCCTGGGATTCCAGCCCCCTCTGAGAAGCCTTTGAAAGTACCTGGAGGTCTACAGGAAGCTAAGCTGAAATTCACTAGCAACAAAATAAATTACACTGGCTACTAGCATCCATCTAGTCATGCTGTGCTCATACTTAAACCAGAGCAGAACCATATAACTCTCAGTTACTGTGCAATCATAACAGGAGTACTCAGTGCAGAATGCACCCTTTGATAAAAACAAAACAAAAAAACAGCACAAAACAAAAACCTGACAAAACAAAGACTTATCCAACACTTACTTTAAAAGAAATGATAACAAAGGTTAGGTTACAAAATGGAGTTCCTAAGTGCCCCATCTATAAATTAATTAAAGAACTTGTTATAGGGAGAATAAATATCACATACAGGCCTTTGTGGCACAGTTGAAAAATGATCTGACAAACATGATGCCTCTAGAGGAATGAGCTAGCAGTTAAACAAGACAGGTTAATACCCTACTTACAGCCACAAGACATTCACAATGCTCCCTTGCAGCTGCTGTGACTTGAGACTGAAAGCTTTAACCAATAAAAACCATTAAACCTAGGCAATAAAACAATGCCAACCACAACAGACCACATGACTGTGGATCAATACATGGCATCTCCTTTAGAAATCATGTTATAAGGTTTTCAGTCTGAAAATATTTTTTTCTGCTTTCAAAATACAGAGAGAAAAAGAAAATTTACTCAGGTCTAAGTTTCAAGAACTAAAACCAGAGGGCAACAAATAGAAGAAATTCATGATTTAATCACGGTAAAAACAATGATAAAATAACTAACTAACTAACTAAATAAATAAATAATAAAATAAAATATTAAATAATAGTAAAAACAAAACATGGATAACTCACAGCATTTGTTCTCATGGATATGTCTTTGTAGGGCCAATGGACCCATATATTTCTCCAAGGTACACCTAGTTTTTAAGAAGGTATATATATATATATTTTAAGCAACATTCTACCAGATATTCTATAGAGCTTCTTCAAATTGTATCTAAGATATAGTAAGCAAGACTAATAAATAAAGACTTCTTCCTTGTACATATTCTATCAAAGCCTCTTCCCCTTCCCACCCTTTTGCAATGTCTCTGATAAAAGCAAAGCCTCCTGACTTGACTTTCTACATTCGAAGAAAACTGAGGGTGAACTTGCCACAGAGATCCTCTGTGCCAAACCTCAGGAGGGCTTCTAAGTTAGCTTCCCAACTGCGCCAAGCTACTTCTGTGTCTTTGGGTAAAATGCACACACTGCCTTTTAGTTCACGAGAATCACTCTGTTCTTCAGATTTCCCTTCTAAAAAAAGGAAGATGATCTGTATTTACCTCTGAAAGCTGTTGCAAAGCTTTATTTATGAAGTCTGACAGAGATGGGAAGGTAATGCAGATTCTTGGACACTCCAGACCTGTAATTTTCCAGTTCTACAATCCTTCCTGTCCATGTTACTGCGAAAGGTATGGAGGTGTTATATCTACACAGCCAGAGCATTTATCTTACCCAAACACTGGAGTCCAGCAAGGCAATACCACATTTTGTTTCCTTATGAAAAAGAACAAAAAATATATAAAACCATGAAGAAACTTTAATTCTTAACTGAATTACCCATTTGGCAGCAGATTAATCTGATATTTCACTTCCTTGTGCTTTAACAGGGTAGCAGCTTTATATTTCTCAGTGTTAAAGGCCTTGGGAAATTAGATCAGCAATCAAAGTATAATAGAAAAAGCAATAAGAATTTATATAAACTGAGCTGAATATCCTCAGATGTTTTCTCAGCATGTTGGCTGTTACAATATCAGCCCCCTGGATAGTAAATTACTAGAGTTTGATTTGTGTAACAGGTATTTTCTGTGTGGTTACCAAATTAGCAGAAACAATTCAAAAATTTCCCAAAGTTACTGGCATCCATGTTCTGTTTTTGAAATGTCATTGCAAGTTGACTTGGGAAGGAGCTTTGAAGGGCAGTTTTCCAGAAACAGCTTAAATACATTTTCACGGGTCAATTTCTGAAGAATATTATTGTTTCTATTCTGAATTGTTTGACCTTCATGTTATGAAAACCAAAGTCATGCAAAGCCTTTTTTATATAAACTGAAATTAGGAAAATGTCACTTCTTACATTGGTAAGAAAGGCTCAGAAGCATGCACACATGCATATACACACTGCTTTTTAACTCCTAGCCAATTTTGTATTTCAATAAAGAGAGAAAAGGGGAAGATTTATGGTAAGAATACTTTCCATTTCTTTTTCCATGATTTGATTTTTTCTTCCTGTTATCCACATATCAGAGAGCATATATTCAAGTAGAGTAACCACAAAAAAAAAGTAAGTCAAAATCAGATGCAGGAACAAATCTTCTGGACCTCCTACCTGCTTCTTTTTTTCTTTGTAGATAACATATGATTTTTATTTTTATTTTGGGGGGTGAGTGGGGAGACTTAAGGTGGAGGGCAGAGATAGATATTAGAACACCCTTTTCAGCAAGCAGGAAAAACTGAGGTGAGTAATTTCTCTAGCTGAGAGAAAGCATCAGGTCAGAAGGAAGACAAGTCATGGGTGGAAAAATCCTCCTCCATGCTACCTTACCTCCTTGTAAAATCTGAAAGATTTTCTTCTTCCACGATTCAAAGTCAGTAGATGCAAGAATACAATGACCAATTGACCTTAATGAGTAATAAAAGGCCTGCACTGCTTTTTCCTGTCACTAACAAGTACCACAAACTCTCACGCTTTAGTACACTTTCCCTCCCTCTTTCACTGCTTACCGTGCAGTGTAACTAAAGGTCATCTTTATTAAAGACTGTTTCTGCCTATTCTGGTTTGAAAATTGGAAGTCAGCTAACACATTAAAAAATTCTACTACTATTTTCTAGAAATAGTCATGGACAGGTCAAACAAAATGGCATGGAAAGAGAGAGAGAGACCAGAAATAATATTGAAGAAACCAAAGGTGAAGATAGGAAACTACTTCCTAATGGCGCAAGCACCTCGCAGTGGTTGCTTTCCTAGAAAAGCTTCATTTTGCACATGATACTATCATTACTGCAAACCAGATAACGCATAACTCTAGCTCTCAGTCTTTTCTTTTCTTTTTAAGATATTTTAGATGGTTATTGATTTGTAAAGGCAGCATGACTCAAAACTGCGCTGACCTTGGGAAGGCTGGTAAAGCAGTAGTTTTAGCATTTTTACAAAATGACCTCCAATAGCCATAATGAGCATTACATCACTGACATTAAGTACCTCGGGAGAGCCTGTGCAGCACACTCTCACATTTCCAACTTTTAATCACTGTTGGGATACAGTATCAAACTCACTAATCCAGAATTGCACAGTGTCCAGATGCTGAGAGTTTGAAAGGGGTGAGAAAATGATACATCTAGAGAGAAGGAAAAAAGCATTTTGTGTAGAGAATAGGAAGAGGGAAGGTGAAGGAAGAAATTCTACTTCTTGTAAGAAAGTTTTTGTTTCAGTTGGCTAGATTAGTGGCTGAATCTCAGATATGGGAGTTTAAAAGCACTCAAAACACACACACACATAAACATGTTTCCAGACTGCAAAATTATGGGTGAGAAATGCAGAACACTCCAAACAAGTGCTGGTAAGACTTTTGTACCCTGAACCATCTCATATATTCTGTCAAAAAAGTATTTATTGAAAGATAAAAAGGAGTTTTAAGATAGATTATTTAAACTATTTTTGTAGCCCAAGCTCTACAGTGAGTGCCAAGAAGAGGGTTCAGAGGGAAAGAAAAAAATGGGAACTAATAAGTTCAGCTTTGCTTTTGTAAGGCATCCCCTCCCAACCTCATGCTGATAAAACCTTTATGTTACTCCATTGCATATTCTCTCTCTCCCACAATTTTAGATTGAGTTTTCCCACATCATAAGTAGCATATGCAGAATACATGATGGTGCTCGGTATAAAGGTTTCATTAGCACTCATTTGGGATGCAGCATAACTCCCTTATGATTTCACAACATGGAAGTGAGGGAACCATTCCAAATACCTCCTGCTGAAACATTTATAGTGCAACATCACGCACTTTCTCCCTCACTCCACATCCACCCTCCACCTCCATACACTGCCTACCTCATTATAAACTCAATTTTGTTTAGTTTCTAAGACATGAATAAACAGACCACTGCCATCTACATGCACATCCAGTCCTGTGTCTTGTTGTATATTAATATAATTTTAAATCCTCTATTTGTGTGGGGTTTTGATGATGGATTGAAACAAAATTATTAGGATTGCTCTAGTAAAAAAAAAATAATTATAGAAACCCTGCCCTTCTTTAAATGCTCTTTCAAATTTTGCTTTTTCCGTAGAAATACTGTAGAAAGCTATTGTAAGAATTCAATTAGCATTATGTCTTTAAATACAATATAATATACATTCTGAGGAATTTCTGTATTACAAAAAAGTTAAAAAAAAGCTGAAAAACAACATTTTAGCATGATGCAGTTATGTGTCTTTATTTTGCTGGCCATAAAAACTAGAAGGAAATGTGTATATATTTTAGCTAATCGTTAAGTAAAAATCTCACCAACATGCCTTTGAATGTGTCTGTCATTTTAAAGTCAGGTACTATACATAGTCTCTAATGGTACTGGGGAAAACTATGTTGGTATGAAAAGCTATTAGGACAAGTAAGAAACTTTTGGGTGGAATGCAGTGTTAATGAGAGCTCATTACTTTACAGCAAATTTTGACACACTGCATCTTTTTCTTACAGCCCTAGCTCCCCAAGCAAAGTAAGTTTTATTTCTCCAAAAAGGTAAAGCAGAAATATGCTTCCCCTCTGTCTCCAACAAAAAACCAAAATAAATAAATAAAAAAAGAAAACAGAATAAAAGGATAAATAATTTAGATCCCTATTAATTGAAGCTACCGTAATTACTTAGGATAAAGCAATCTATGACTTCCAAATAAGCACAGTTAGCAACATAAAGAATATTTAATATCTGACAACATAGAAGATAGCAAGGAACTGCCTATCATGGGAAGATGAATCTGCCACTGCCTGGCACTAGGCTGCAACCCTTCTGGCATCGCTTTGCCAGCCAAAGCCACAAGACTCATTTGTTCAGTGTTTACTTCTCAGCTTTTCCTACCGCAGGAAACATGAGAACTTTCCTTCTGATTTTAAAACTAATAGTGATTTAAGAATGTAAGATATTTTTATTAGTTTTAGACAGATGACATGACTTACACAGGTTGTTTTCAAATGTTAGAAAAATGTAGACAGACTTGGATGTACACTGGTGTTAAATAGCCTTTTAGTTACATGTTATGTCAGAAGATAGGCCTTTCATACAGATTTGGTTACAAGTTGAAGCATCTTAAAATGTGTGACTTCTCCTTATGCTTTTTAACTTTTCCAATATTAAATAGCATTGGAGCAAACCAGATTTCCTGTTCCATTCAAATGTCTGGTTGAATTTGCCATAAAATAAAGTGGTAAAATTGTTAACAGAACAAAAATTATACCAGTATGAAATTTCCTGATCTACATTTTTATCTATTGTGAGCCCTTATGGGAGATAGATAGATAAATAAATAATTCAACAAAAAAAGTACCATCTCTTCTAGAACACATCTTTAGATCAGACTGCTCTTCTCTCTTTACTTTCGAATATTCATACCACTTGCACAAGCAATGCTGTATTCCTACCACAGATTACAGATAATTATGTTAGACTCTTTTTAGAAGGATAAGCATCCTTTCTGCATCTGCTGGATGACTAAAAGAAATGATCTCATTGTTACAGTGGTAGCATCACAGTGACACAGTCAAGACTACCAGTGTGATAAAAATTCTATTCTTCCTTGTCTTACAGCTGGACAAGAAATGAGATCAGATCTGAATCTCAGTTTACAATAGCATTTTTCTGTCTGTTTGTATCTTTTAGCATATTTTACAGTCTTTTTTCCCCAGAAAATTAAGTGATTTAGTCCATTTCTTTTTTCTTTCAATACTCAATTTAAGACATTCTTGTGTGCATAACTCCAGCATAAGTTTGTTTTGAAAACTTAAATTCACCACTATATACGTTCTAAATTTAGTCTAATTACTGTTGCCATCTAGCCTACAACGTGCAACACAGAACAATCCCAGCCCAGATGTGTATGTACTTCTCTGCTGTACAGAGGTGAGCACAACAGCAGAAAAAAACAGTGCATCACATAGTTACATATATTGTAAAGGAGGCTATGCATTTTTCTGCATTGCCTGTGTTGCTTCTTACCCAGCCTCCCTGCTTACACCACACGATGTACTTGTAAAGAATATATAGCTCAGAAAAAGCTTTAAAATTTATTGTACTTTATATAGGTATATTACAAAATGAGTCTAATTGTAATTGGTCTTTTGGACACTATCTAAAACCAATAAAGAATGGCAATAGTAGCAAATCACACTGTTCCCATCAGCTCTTATTCATACTATTTATTTCTTGTGTCCTTTACTGAGTAGATCAAGAAGTATTTGTGCTAGTAAATGAAAGGTTTGGTTTTTATTGCAGATCTTTAGGAGGGTAGCTCTGGTTGACATTTCCTAAATTGAAATTCCTTCATTCTGTGGGACTTGGGTGATGATACAACTCAGTGTCTCCTCTGGATACAGAGGTTTTCCACTTAGATGTGGAAATCACTATCGCAACTAAGAAAAAACAAATCCCCAAATCAAAAGCAAGAGAAGCAAATGCTTTGAATAAATTACTTTTCAAAATATTTGACAAGAATTGTCTTGTTAAGACACTCTTTAAAGTAATGTCACTGGGTTGGCATCATGCTGTTTCCTTCAATGACTCCGACGAGCCTGAAGAGGCACCACAAATTTCACCACCTGTACTCCACATGCAAAGCACACTCCTGTCCAATATAAACAGTTTGTATACAAAAAGAAATCAAATGACAAACCCTACCAAAACAAAATGCTCCACTGCACACACCATTCTCCCTTAGGGAGAGAATCAGAGAACAAACACATGAGACAGATGTAAGTCATGTTGCTTAATGCACTCCTGGAAGGCACTCATAAAAAGCCTATTTTAAAAACAGAGTAATCTCCTGTTCCTACTCTTTTTTTCTACACCATAACAATAACAACTCATTTTGAAATTGAACATAAAGTTTGGTACAATTACACTAGGCTCATCCCATCTCAGAAAAATAAGAACCCAGTGTTTCCTAAAAGGGTCAAAAAAAATTCAGGTCAACAAAACCTGTGAAAAGCCTCAAGAGGTAAACAAAGTCCCGGTGTTACCAGAAGGAGGAAATGTGAGGCCTTTAATACCTCACACATTACATTATGGTAAAGGAAGATAAATTAATTTGAAGGAAATATTTTTATTATGTTGCTGCACAAACATAGCATAGCTCTTATTTGTATAGTCCTAAGTATACACTAGCAAACATTTACTTAAATACCACTTTTTAGAACAATTTTGTTTCTTTATTTTTTTTCCACTAATGAGTCAAAATGACAGCAAAATAAGTGACTAATTTGACTTCAAGCCCATATGCTTAAATGGCAAAATATACTGATGTAGGTATTAGCTAGTTTCACCCCTGGCTAATATATTTCTGAAATATCTTACATATATCTTGGGTAACTGTAAAAGCCATTCCCTACTTCTATATATTTGTTCACAAATAATCGAATTATATTTTGGAAACAATACAATAAATCTAAAAATCTCAGGCCTTGTTTAGACTTACAGTTAGATTTATAGCACTTCAGGTTGAATCCCTATTCTGCCCATTCTTCACAGGTCATGTCAGTTTTGAGAACATTTATCCAACATGGAATGAAAAACCAGGTGTGAATTGTCATTCTGAATGGCTGCAGTGTGGTACAGTCATATTCTGCCCTCATTCTTGGCACAAGTTACCTGCATTTAGCTCCCAATCTCCACATTAATATCAAGCCTTCCATTAAGAGGAGTTTTTTAGAGGAACTCCTACATACTGACGCATGTTATAGAATTTTAGCCTAAAAACAGAAAGCATAGAGAGGAAAAAACACCCCTAGAATAAAAACTATATAAATTGGCAAAGTTTCTGTTGCTAATTTAACTGGTACTATGCATTACTGTATGCCAAGCTTCAAAATGCTGCTTGCAAACATACATGACTCTTGAAAAGATTACATGGGAGCCAGAAATCATCATTCATGGCAGGGTATTTGGGGCAGAGGTGGGGTGAAAAGCAAACACAGTCCATGAGGACCCTTTGTATTTTACCAGCAGTATTAGCATAAACTATTTCTCTACGATATGGGTTGCACAATCACTGAATCTGATCCAGAAGATTGTACATTCACTCAAACTGCATTAGTCAATACCAGCCAGAGTGAACGTTAACATGCAAAATAAGCAATTTGTTCACTACCACAGTCAGTATTCTTATGCTTAAAACACAGTCTTTCCTAATTTATACTGCGTGCAGGCCTGGCATTGTGTTAAACAGTTAGGAATTAAAAGTCAGCTGGACAGGAATGTGGAAATTTCTTCCGCAAAGCATTCTGCTTTTTTCTAAATAAATTAACATGCTTTTGTTTCCTTCAGAGAAGTAGCCACAGGAATGGGTGTAAGATGTTGGCATGTTTCTGAAAGCATAAATTGACCACACTTCACAAAAGTAAGGTTTTTAAGATTCAGATGACACTTGCATTGGTATTGTTGAAGGCTTTGTCATAAACCCACATTTTTACTTTCCCTGTTGCTGTCCTCTGGGTAACCTGGTTTTTGTCTTAATCATTAAACAGATGATTTGCAGACTGCATCCCTTCCTCTCTCACACGTCTATTCTGTTCTCAGAATAAATTTATCAAAAGTAAACTTCCATGTCATACTGTATTCATCAAATAAATACAATTATTCACACTGAAACCACAGATCTATATTTAAATATACCTGTTGAAGATTGCTGTTTTTTCCACTGGAAGCTGTAGATTTATTGGGATATAGGATAACAAAGAAGAAATTTGATTCCAGAATACTTCTAGAGCAGCTAGTGAGAACTTATACCTAATTGTTCTGTCCTCAAGTGATCAGCAAGATAGAATTTCCTTAGCCAAATGTGTCACAGGCTTCCATCTTGCTCAGCTGCTAGAGAGTAGTATCTCAGGCCACAGAAAAGAGACGGCATGTGGCATAAACTAAAACTGGCTCTGGAAGACCCAAATCCAAGTTTTCAGCTGAAATCAATCCTGAAAACCCAATTATCTGACTAGAAAACAGGATAAAATAAAGAAAGAAATGATTTTAACATTTTCAGAAAGATCCCACTTAAATTTCATAGGCACTAGAAAGTTTAGTGACAAAATGACTGCTTTGGAGAAGGACTTTGCAATGAGACTTCAAAATGGGCAGACAGATCCAATTGTCTGTCATTATTATCAGGGATCATGTCACCAACTGAGTGTGTTAGTTACAGCACTATCAAAACAGTAAAGACATCCTTAATCTGTCAATTATATTAAAGAAAATCTCTCCAGCTGCAGTTCTTAAAAATTAGCCAGTCTGTCTTACACCTAACATATCTTAGATCACATTAGATATCTACCGAACACACAGACTCTATTAAAAGTAGAGAGTCCTACCCTCAATTACAGCAGACCTTTAGACCTTTGCAGTCTGTGTCCAGTCCAGAAAACGACAGACACCCTCAATCCCACTAAAAATTTGAGAATCCAAAATGCTCAACACCTTGCCTACCCAGGCCATTTGTCACCCAAATGACTGCTTACCAAGGAGCAGCTAAGAGACATGCGACTGGATAATGTGCATACCTTTCAAAGGCTATTTTAGGCTCACAAAACTCCACAGCTTTAGCAAGCTCTGCCTCTAGGTAATTCAAACCATTTTACCAGACTGAGGTTTTTTATATTGGTTTTATAAATATCTTAAGGGATAGAAAAATATCTTCCACTAGCTAAATTCACTGAATATGCTATGATGGCATATAATACACTTAGGCCTAGCTTAAAATAAAGGGGCTATAATTGGTCTTTTGTCCATACTTAAGGTAAAATAGGTGCCTAGGTTTTAAGAAATGAAGAGCTCCAATTACTCATAGTGAAATTAGAAAGTGCTGAACAATTTTGAAAATGAAGACAAACATTTTTTTCAGCCTAAATAAATAAATAAATAAAAATCTAACCTGAGGCTGCAGTTCTCCTTCTGCCCTATATTTATTTTTACTTCTCTTCTGTTTTCACATCCATACATAGGAAAGTCTTCTCTTTCTGATCTCCATCCTGCTCTGCCAATTCTCTCCATAGTGAATTTGAATATGAATATGTGTCAGCCTCCCAAAGCCATGAAGTTGAATGAAAACTTGTAACTACACAGAGTTCACTCTTTTCCTACCTGAAACACAGACACGATTTTGCAGAAAATGCCATAGGAAAAGTAGAGTTCTTGTATGAAATACGCGCATCCAACAGTTACAGCTCAAGTTTAATTACTTAATATCCCATTGGGAAACACATCCTATTCCCCCTACCCCTATGTTTGTTATTTACAGCTAAAAGAAAATATTACTACCTGCAATAAAGAATCAATAACATTATAGTTATAACATATTTCCATTCTGTATTTAAAGCCACACCATTCACCAAGGTGTCTGAACGGCTGCTTCAAGTCTTCTGAGATGGGAGTTCTAACAATTTAAGTTTCCAATTAATAATTTCAGCTGAACAGGCACAATAACTGAGAACTCTACAGCTTTTTAAGCTTACTTGGCTGTAATTACTTTATAATTGTTAGAAATAACGATTCATCTACATGGCAGATGAATCTGCAGCATTCCTGTGTTTCACAAACTGTCAACATCTTTTATATAATCTCTGAAGGACCTTTAAATGCACAGCTTGAGGAGGAAATATGCAGCTCTCCAAGCTGTCTGTATACATAGTAGATTCACCTCTACTTTCAAAAAAAGATGAAAATCAGACAATAAATTTCTCTTTGCTACTTTTCAAAGCATAAATCTTTGTCTTACACCATTTATCAGAAATGCCCTTAGTTATTAATTTCTGTGTAATTTCTCCACAAACAAAAGAATACAGTTATTCACGTATATTTTCCTAGAGAGACAGAATATCATGGGCATATAATTGTGCTACATTACTGTCACCATTGCAGGGCACAGAAGCACTTGGAAATAGGCATGACCTTATCCTTCTAATACTGGTTAGACAAGGCACACTGCCTCTCACTAAATCTTGAATTTGCAATGTTATATAATCCCATTCCTTTTATATTTTCTTCAGCATCTGATGTCACATCTTAAAAGGCCAGCTTTCTATGTTTGCTTACATAAACTTCATGTTCCTATTTAAGTTGAATTAAGAACGTAAAAGATTACACATGCACCTTGCTGGTTAGAAATATGTAGGTTGTCATTTCCTGATATGAGTTTCCTTCCTGGTGTTGAGTAGAACACTAAAAGTATCCAGGAATTCAACAGGGAATAGAAATGACATTGGACTGAAGTCATGCAGCAACTTAACATCAAACTGATTGGAATTTGGAAGTTTTGACCCATAGAAAATTATCATTTTTCAACCCATCCCCAAGTGGAATAGAAGGTTAAATATCAAGTAACTACGGAATCAAATATTAATAATGAAATGTCAATTTGAGTATGGAATCAGATGTTTTAAAAACTGCTAATGTAAGGGACACTCCCTTGAACTCCATGAGTCTGGATTAGGCTCTGATTACGACCTCTGAATGTGTTTTTCTGAGCTACACTTATGTATTACCAAGTATCACTCTGGTAACAGTCAGCCAGGCAATTCATATGAGTGTCCTGCACAATTATAAATCTTAAAGCGTGGAGAGTTTAAAAAGCAAACACAAATGTTGTACAGCCCTTAAGCAAGCTTGTAGTTGTATGTGTTATCACTACAGCTCAAGATATGTATAATTACCTTTAAACATTTCTAAATTTAAAGTGATGAGCATTGCTGAATACAGACTAGCAAGCATAAATTATTCTCTTTAAAAAAAAAATAATTCTACCATTATATTTAATTGTCCCTAACTACAATAAGAACATTATAGATATTATGTTAGGGAAACAGAACTATTTAGGCAGGTTTACCTTACTGTGAAATCGAGGTTATAAAATACTCAATAATGTTCCTAATATTTTGAGGTCTTGGGAAAACTGAAAGAACATAGGATTGTGTTTAATAGAGTAATAGAAATTAGTGTTTATAAGAAACCAAGTATATGTGTAAACCTCCATTAATTCCCATGGAAGTACTTATTTAGCAACTAAATATTTATGGGTTGAAGTTATGTGGTTCAGAATTTTAAAGATTTTTAAATCTATAAGGGTTTTAAACACCCTTGCTACTTAATACAGTTGTCAATCTGTACCATGGTCTGTAGATTGCAATTAAAAAAATATTGATCTAATAACTATTGTATTGAAGTCAATAATATTTAAGTAGGATTTAGGTTTAAAATGCCAGGTAGGATTTTGAGGGAGTTTGAAGGGGAGAGGAAGAAGGAAAGTTCTACAAAGACAGCTGATAAAACAGTATTAAAGCTAGAGACAAGTGAACTTCACCAAGCTGAGTTTGAGTTCAGGTCTGATAAGCATTCAGAAGTCCAGGGGCTTATCTGGGCTTATCAGAAATAGCTAGTTCTTCTGGGTCTGCAAAACTGAGCTGTAAATCTTGCAAGAGGTCTCAGTTTCTGGTTAGAAACACTTCACAGACAGATTATTTCATTGTATTTTAGCATTTTAATTATCACTCTGATTGGGACTCTGCATGTGAAAATTAAATTATAAATGAGAATGCTATCATTAGAATTTCCATAAAGATTCCTCAAAGTTCAAATTTTCCAAAAAAAAAAAACCAACCCACCTTCAATTTTGGAATTGGATCTGAGATGAAATGTGGGGTTTTGTTTGCTTGTTTGCTCTTTGTAACTCCATTTATTATCCAGACTTAGTTAAACTAATGAACCACAAAAAAGGATATTAATTTTAGAACTCACCTAGCATTGTTCTAGGATCTACTGAAAATGCCATCAATAATAGAAAATATATCTAGCATGACGGCAGCTGGTCAACAGGATGATTGAGTCCTGCACTCTTAAATTGGTTATTTTAGCTCACATAAGATCTTAATGACATGGATATATCTGAAACGACCTCCTCGGACAGTCATCAGGTTTGGCAAGATCTAAAGCCAAGATAAACTACTGAGCCACATATTTCCAAAGGTCAATATTATTTATTTCCTCCAAGAGAGGAGATGGTGATGAGTGGGAACTTGCTGAAATTTGTGCCCTGGATATACCACACAAGCTATCTAATAAGACAGCTTTTTCTTTAGCACATCCAATATTTTGGTTAGAAATTTTAGTTGCTATTTGTTTATACTCCAGTTTGTTATTGAAGGAATTTCTCCAGGGGAAGATAAACAGGGTTTCTAAATCATACCACCCACTTGTTTTTTTTTTTTGCAAATAAAGGCATGATTACAAAACTTTGTATCTCACCTGCCACTAACTTTAATTGGCTTCATGCAGACATCTTCAGGTGTCTGAGTAAGGCTTATGTACATGGGATGAATCTCAGGAATTATAGTACCTACTCCAAGCCTAGGGCAGTGGCAGTCTGGGGGAAGGGACTGGTCTACTCATAACATCCCTAACATTTCCAATGCAAAAATAATTTTCTTATCACTATACACCACCAACCACTCTTGGGATTATAGAGATAAGAAGCAAAGCTAAAAGAATTTTTAAACTCAAGGGGATACTTTCAGGGACCAGCACTGCCACGAACATTTTGGTAGATAGCACCCCATTGACCAAGGCCTAACTACAAAATATACGTGACTTCAGACAACAGCACTAATTACTACATTTAGAAAGTTCTGACATCGTCACTTTTGAATACATTAGAAACCACTGAACTGTCTCTGCATTCATATACAAGTGCTTAAATGTTCCCTCTTTCACAATTTTTCTACCAATGAACCTTAGCTAGGACTCTCATGTCATTCTGGCATGCGAAGACAATTAAAATTATTATTACTCATTTGAAGGAAGACAAATGATTGTACAGAACTGTTTTTTTCACAGGAATCCAAAAGGCACAGAGCATGAGCTGAAATGTCCAATTCTGAGTTACTTATTTCTAATGCTATTCAATTTTCAAGACACAAAGGATATAATGAGCTAAAAAAACCCAGTGTATTTTATGCATGGGAGCTACGAAGATTTGCAAACAGCACATTGGTATCAGCTCTAGATTTATTATTTTATTAAAAGACAGTTCTTACAGTGATGTCAGAGTGACATTAGACATTTTCTTTCACAGTCATAGCCAGGTGGTGTTTTCCATGTGAGCCAATAGTGAGTGGACTATTTTTTCATTTTTTATATATATGCATAAACATACACATATACATATACACATACATATGCATAGATATGCATATATATATAATTATACTTATGAATATATACATAAAAAGAAATGCAATATATAGAAATCATTTCACTTAAAAGCCCAAGCACTGAAAATCAGAAGTTCTCTGTTGAACAGAAGCCAGAGTGTGAGTAGGCACAATACCGATTCCCTTTTAGCATTCCAGTAAAGGTTGACCTGTAGACACTCTTCTGTATGAGTGGGAGGTAAATCTGCTTCTATGTTAACTTAATCTTTGGCCTTTCTCAAACAGACACTGTGATTGCTTCACTGTGCTGCATTTTTTTACATTTAATATCTTCACAGGAAGAATACTGTTCCAGAAGGACCAAGCCTAAACCACCAAATAGATTTCACGCTGGACTGGACCACCGATTAGATGGAAACTCCAGTCCCAGGGGCACAAGTTTAGTGCTTTATTCATTCTTCTATATCTATTATTTATCAGCAAGGAGAAAGTGAAGAAGAGATGGAGAGAAAGCAAGATCTTGCAGTTTAATGCAAAGTCTTCATCTTTCAGAGTCGAAAATAAGCTGAAACGAGTGACTGAAATGTGGTCAGTCGTTTCCTTACAGCCCTCACCGGACAGCAGCGTGACATCAAACTGCTTTTCCCTCCAAGGATCACTTAACCAGAGGAACATGAAAAATGAATTAGTCCCTTCTTACTGGAGCATGGGTTACAAGGACATGGCCCAGACCCACTGAAAAAACAGTATTAGCAAAACTGAACTTTCAAAGACTTGTTAGACAGAAAATTAATCTTGTTTTTACCTTGTCTTAACAAGGTCTTTCTTGTGAAAGAATAAGCAGAAACAGTTTAGTTTAAAAGCTTCTTCGTCTGAAGGGATAAGCAGGTCAGAGAGGAAGCAACAGATGGGAAGCAGCATAAGTTTCAAGCATACTTGCTGGAGGAAGAGTACAACCCATGTACAGAACTGATGACACCTTGCTATTTGTATTCAAAGCTACATTAAAGGACTAAAATTCCAACAAAGAATCCAGGGTCCCACTACCTGCATGTGTTCCTCCCTCGCTGCTACAGAAACAGATTGAAGGTTATACTCACTGGAAGTGTGAAATTATTTCAATAGCTGGAGTGAAACTTCCTGCAACTGTTCCCCTGATAACTAATCAGTAGAACTCCCGTGATGGCCACAGAGTATCCTTCAGATATCCAGGACGTTCAGGCTCTTTATGAACATCCTCAATTATACATGGAGCAAATGGAAACACATCACAGTTCTCCAGCTGGTATAGTATATCCACATCAAACTAATACTACCAAACATATTGGCAGCCTCATTTTGCATCAAGTGAACTTCAAGTAGATTTCCATGTAGAGTGCAGGAAGGCAATTGGACTTGTCCCAGCTAAACCACAGATCCATTTGCAGAGGCGAAGATTTAATGGAGGGACTTGTAATTACCTAGCTGCATGCAAATTATAGTACATTTCCCTCCAGGCTACTGTTGCTGGCTATCTAATCTCAGCCACAGGGCAGATCCATAAATTCTGCAGTTCCCTAGTCTCTCTCTATGAGAGGCATCTAACCTTTATTTCACTTCCCTTAGCACAGATTCTCTTTAAGTAAATCTAGTCCAGCAGTCAGACTTCTGGAGTTATCACAAACTATAACATGCAAACATCTCTGGATCTGAAATTAATTCCAACTCCTACCCAACACTTCACCAGCTCATTCCCTCCATCCCCAGAGGAGTTTATTACCCTCCCCATCTGGCTCTGGAAACAGAAAACAAACCAATTCATCTCCAAAAAAAAAAGTTCTCAGCAATTTCTCAGCATCACAAGGAATCCTGGAAGCTGAAGGCCTTCTGGATATAGTGACCTGTGTCTATACTGCCCAGCTGCACAGAACCTGCAGCTGTATCTTATACAATCCCTACTGAGCGCCATAGGAATAACAGCAAACCAGATAGTTACCATGTTTTAATACATGGTAATGTATATATTTAATTTGATGAGACAATTAATGCACTGTATTCTGTTTCTGTTCTTACTCTGAATGCACAGCTGCTCTGCATTTTACACTTTCCACAAGTCCCTAGGAAAGCTTGCTGCTTCATATTAATAGTTGTCCCTACCTCCTAGGATTTAGTGTTCAGACTTTCAAATTCTGTCTTTGGAGTAATGTCTTCATGTGTAAAACCCTTGTTCCTCAGCTGCATGAACATATCTACCTTCTTTCAGTTCTTCTCACATGATTTAATCAAAAGCACCCTAACTTGATCACTTCTCAAAGAATAACCACTTGCCACTTTTCCTGCCCTGATACCTGCGGGCTGCTGCTGCCACCTACAAGGTGAAACATCACAACAGAACACCACAACATGAGAAACCTCCTAGTTCTCTGCAAGAGAACTTCGTCCTTCAAACCACTCATTCTTCTTTACCTTTTCTGAATCTGGTGGCAGCCACTTAAATCTTTACCTAGAAGCTAATGGTGTCTCAGATAAATGATTTCCAACCTGACTGAGTGTATAATCCCTTTCATGCTTTGTAGCCTGGGGGCGAATTGAAGCCTGAACCACCAGAGTCTAGAAAAGGCAAAATGCTTGGGACAGACAATGTTTTCCCAAAATTTTGTAAAAGAGTTCTTATTTTCTGCAGAACAGATCCAGAAAACTTAATCCTTGAGTCCTGCAACATCAAGTCAACTAACTGGAGCCGTTTAGCACATAAATATGTGGCTATGAAAGAATACAGTAACTGTCACATATTTGGTCCCCCGGCTTTAAAAAAAATTAAATCACCGTTGTTATTACGAATTGCAGCGTTCTATTTACGACAGGATATTGATCTCAATTTTCTCTCCTTCACATTGAAATAATGCAATTGCTTACTTCACTATGGGAAATCAGGGAACTTTAAATCCTTTTGAAGAATAGCTGTGAAAACTTCAGTTTTACATAGTATTAATCAGGCCTGAAGTTAAGTGACAGAAAACCAATAGCAGTGTTTTAAAGTGAGGTGGGAAAAACTGAGTGTCTTATCAGTTTCTCTGCTGTAACATTAGTGATAAATTTGCCCCCAGATTCTGGACAGGAGCAGAGTATCTGGTAGAAAAGCCACTGGGAACGCACACAAAGTAAACACCATTTCCCATGGGCTCCATCTGCAGTAGATACATGCAGATGGGTAGGAGGACAAACACCATCCACAGCACCACTTACAATGAAGACTCATTTTTCTTCTCGCAGTCTCATAGGACCACGGCTCTACTCTCAGAGACCACATCTGAAAGCAGCAGAAGGGAGCCTATCTCAAGACAAGTGTGGCTGTGGAAGTTTTACCTGGGAGGAAAGCAGGGTGAGGAGATCTTTCACTGAATCACAGATCTGTGTGGCCTCAAAGACTTTAGTCTTATAATTACAGCAGAGGCTGTCCCTTGCTTGCCTTGTCACGCTCCGTATCTGCCCAGCTTCCCAGAGCTCAACAGGCAAGACAAACCCATAAAGATGCACAGTTACATTCTTATCACCTAGCCCCATGAGGTTTTGTTTCAGAAGACAGTAAATGTCCCAAATTTATTACTGCCATTAGCATTTCACATTGCATTAACAAACAGTGCTTGCAAGGAGAAGAAAAGTACACTGAATTCATTAAAACCTTCAGGGTCTGGAATACCAGGAAGTAGAAATAATAATAGATCCTACAAGGAGGAGAGCAAAATTTGCTACTGAAGACTCACAGAAATCCCTAACAAATTTTTTTATGGAGACATTCAGCTATACCAAAGATCACGAGCAGCATTTGAATTTTCAAACCAGCGACAAAACTCCAAGGATTTTTTTTCTTATGATATGTAGCAGCTGCAGCAGAGGTTTTTCATGCCCTTTAACTAGTTTTCTGGAGGAAAGAATGAGCATGTGTTCTGATAGTGCAGTAAGAGAGCTGCAGCAGCATCAACAGCTGACATCGCAGAACAGTTTCCATCATTTATTTAAACTGGTCTGAAAATCTTTTGAAATCATATCCATTCTCACAGAACCAGCTGTGAAGATACTTATCATAGTATTCAATACACATGCTTCTTTGGTCAACTTATTCCCACACATCCTTGGACCCATTCCTGCTTCTCTTCAGTGTTTACAGTCTTAAGATTTTTGCAGATTGTTATCCCATCTATTAAGCTATACAACACAGAACTACAGGCAAGAAAAACAGAGCTGACCTTACACGGGCTGCATATGGCCTCTTGAACAACACAAAAACCACACAGAGTCAGAAGAGTCAAGAAGTTAAAGGGAAAGGAGCACAAGGAAACAACAGTTTAGATATCTGTGAATTGCTTACTGAAAAGAGTTTTGTGAGATAGAGTCATTAATTTCATGGGCCTGGGGAAAGAGCAGAGGGAATCATTGATAAAGTCAAGAAGAAAGTACTAGAGTTTATGAATAAGGCATTAATTTTGATTCAAACACAGCATCTAAACAGGCACACTGGATAATTTTGTCTTATAGCCTTACTTGCTAACCCATACTAGAGTTACACATACATTTAAAACAAAATATGATAATAAAACAAAAACAAAACTGTAGAAAAGAAATTTCTTGATTAATCTCACAAGAATTTTTGAGACTAAGGCTTTGCTGTCCTTTCAGTCTTGCAAGCCCAAGTTCCTACACTCTGCAAAACAGCACAGCTTCTCTGCAGCAGAAAACCATAACAAAGAGGGCTGTAAGGGACTCAATAGGTCAGCTAGTCCATCCTCCTGCTTCAGGCAGGATCAACAATTCCTACATCATTCCTAGCAAATATTTGCCTAATTCTCGCTGAAAACTACTGGTGATGGAGGTTTTGAAAGCTCAAGGAAGTCTATTCCAGTACTCCACCCTCATTGCCATTTAGGTGTCTTTCCTAACATCTAATCTAGTTCTTCCGTGCAATTCATAAATGTCTATTGCTTCTTTTCCTAATCAAAAACAGAGCAGCTTCTTCTTGTCTCACTGAAAGCACCTTTAATAAACACCAAGGCTGTGAACACCCACTGCACAATCCAGGAGGAGATACTGTGTGACAATACTGATGCCACCTGCTCATGTGCTGAGAGAACATGTGTTTGGGGACAGGCAAAAAGTAACCTGTTTCAGCAAAATCTATGCTGCTATTGAATTTTGTATTTTTCCAAGCATGGGGAGATGAAAGGAAATTCCACAACAGAACAGAGTAAATGCTCATCAATTTCCAAACCTCCCAAAACACTAAGAATTAAACATAACTGAAAAAAAAATAACCAGGTATTAAGACAGTATTAAGACAGAATACATAAATACTGTTGTTCTTTTTGTGGATTTCTCCTGTGTTGAGTAAATAGGAACGCGATTTTTTAAATACAAAGTAAGGGGCAGGATTGTGCTTTGGGGAGAGGGTTTTTTAGTGTGTCTGTATATGTAGATGTCATTGACATTCTCTTCAGGATCTGTATACCCTGTGTGAACTGCAAGTCTCAAATATATCAAGTCTGCAGTCCCAAGGCATATAATAATATGTAATGTCTTGTAATTCCTATGCTAGGGAGTCTGCTAAGAAATCTGACTGTGATTTTTATAAGTATGTACCAAGCCCTTCAGTACTCTGTGTTTGTTCCTTCTTACCTTCAGAAGCCTGGTTATATTATGTGGATGTGGGTCAGTCTTTAAGCAGGATTTTAATTTCATTGTGTATAGCCATTTCATATAATTTGCAGCATTTCTGCCCCCTATTTAATAACCCATGTAATTAAGAAATGTACAGAAAGAGGTGTCTCTTGGGCTTAGAATTAGCGAGAGCTGACTGCTTTGTTCATCTGAATCAAGCTAAAAGCGACTGCTAGAGGAGACTTTCATATAGAAACACTCAGAGGAGCGGAGGGTATAACCCTTTCAAAGCCAAACCTTGGGATCACTGGAAAAAAGAATTTTCATCATGACTAAAATAACAGGCCTTCAGATTCAGTACTGTGCCACTATGAATAGTTAGCTGAACATCAGCATGTTAACTCCCTCAGCACTTCCATTCCTTATTGCAGAATCAAATACCTTTCCAAAGAGAACACAAGATGCTCAAGTGCACGATATTCATTCTACCATCATAGCATTATAATCCAATCAATATTTTAGTAAATAAGCCTAATCTTTGAACATTACTTTGGAAACTGCCGGGCCAGAAGTAGTTTTTCTCTATGAAGGAAGGGCACTCGAATAACACATTTTTGACATCCATATTTTTTAAATAATTGTGTTCATTGTAACATTCCTGTTAGTTTTATTTTTCTGCCTTAAAGCTGCATTTTTTACTCATGTTTCCATAAATGCAAGATGGAATAGTCTTACATTACAGGGTTGATTCCCACTTGTTGCAATCAAGATGATGGCCCCATTTTCATACTGATCTTGTTTTAATTTGGATATACAGAGCTTCAGCAAAATCTTAACCATGACTTTTATTCCCACTGTAAGCCACATAGAGTCTTCTAGCTCAGAATAAGTACAATTGAATAAAAAAAAAAGTTCTTAAAATATCTAAATCCTTCTGCAACTAAATGTGCTGATAATTTCCAGCCTCATTTCAACCTGTAAAGATTGTAATTCCCAAGCACATCAGATAGGTTAGGAGTGAGGAAAGAATGAGGAAAGACTTCCTCCTCTATTGGATAATTAAAATCAGAATAATAGGTGGGATGATCCTCAGCATTTTCCCATTCCATTTCTCGCCTATCCCTCCGAAAAAGCTTCCAATTATATTATGAAAAAAATTTGGCAATATCAAATATGAACTTTTGGACTGTTTCCTATTTTCTCTCTGTGTCTCTTTAGCCCTGTTATCCCCAACAATACATGCATACTAACCTGCCTCCCCATATTTTTTTGTCATTTTCACTCCCACCTTCAAATCTTAATCTCTTTTTTCCTGCCTGTCAAAAAGCATTGTAGTCCCTTTCTGATCAACAGGCTACATAGAGATCATTTTTCTCCTAAAAACTCTCAAGTTTTTTGGTTGGTTTGGTTGGTTTTTTGAATGACAAAGATTCTCTCTAGTTCGTGCCACCTCATGCACACATAGATATTTCACAGCCTCACTGCTCCTGACCCCAGGAGATCTTCTGCATTTCACAATGCTATCCTGACTTCTGTATTTCATGCGGCTCTTCAATCATATTTTCACCATTCCCTGTCCTAGCTTTTGCATCTCTCTAATGTCAGAGTCAGTCCTCATATAAAATGGCACAAGTGAAGCATGGAAGAGAAAGGAACAGTCCAACTCTGCAGCTCTTGTGCTGCCGTGAAGTGCAGGACCCATTCTAGCCAAGGGTGCTACTTTTTCTCTTCTAAACTATGAGTGAGAACTCTGCATACCATGATTTGCCTGTGCTGGTACATGAATATCTGCCTGTGCCAACTGTGCAGTTCTGAGATGGAAGGGTTTTACTAAACAGAGGATGCTGCACACTCAGGAAGCAGGACTGAGAGATACAGAAGTTAAAAGAGGAAAGTTAAAAGAGGAAAGAAGAAAGCATGTAAAAAAGCAGACAAAAAGGCATGAATGCAAGCTCCTGCTACCAGAAGGTAGTAGGTGGTTCCCTGAGGAAGAACCTGGTACTATGCTGGAGGGAGGAACAGCGAAAATTCAGCTGGCTCAGTTAGCCCCTTAGCTAGAGGGGAGCAAGAAGGCAGAATAGCACAAAATGAGCTGCTGTAGGTGCTAAGGAGAGTTAATGGAGGGCCGGACTGGTGCCATAGGCACAGGAAACATTTGGGGAGAAGAAAACCGTCAGCCCTTGCTTTTGCCATAGAGAGTATTCACAATTCTGTTACACTGTCTCAGGTGTTTCAGCTTTCAGGGTGCACATGTTCTTTACACTTTGTTCCATATCTGTACCACTAAGGCACAGGCTTTTATTTTCAAACGTCATCTTCAGGACGTGGGGTTTTAAGGAACACACCTTACATTGCAAGCAATAAAAGTCACCTAAGAGAATAATAAAATCATGAGAGCTGGCTGCAGGCCAGTACCATATGTTGACAGCACTACAGCAGCAATGCAGAGAACTGCTCTGGGAATTTGTCACCATGCATTCTTTGTTACAACTGCCACAAAGTTGTTTCCTTTGGATTTAAAGGCCACTTTTGTTAAGTGTATTAAATACCAGTTTTATGACACAGAAGTGATATAACTGACTGGCAGTACAACTTCTTGACATGAACTCTATTTTTCCTATGAAACTGTTTTGTTAGCTATATATTAGTTTTTGATGGTTGATGCAGCAGCCCTTGACAACAATGATCACAATAATTTTCAATGTATCTGAAAATACTGCAGCTTGCCCTGATTGTCCTCTGTTTCCCAGATCCATTTGAAGAATGATCACTTCAGGGAAGTTTGTGTCATTTCAGTTGCCTCCCAGTGAAGTGTGTGTCCTTAACTGTTTTACCAACAGACATGCCAAACACTGGCCTTTCTTGCTGCACTGGATCAGTCTGAGCAATAACACGTTTTGCCTCTGAGCACGATCTGTGTATGTTAAGCTAAATAGAAGTTTTCACATTTTAGCAAGTTTGCGCAGGTTTCAGCAGTTTCTCCACTGAAGTTGGCAGAGAATCCCATGGTGTTTGTAAAGTTTCAGTTTTGCTATGAAATTGAAATTGACATTTCAGCACAACACTAAATTCCAACAATTAGGCTTATATTGAAGTTCTACTGTATTCCCTAGAACTAAGGTTTTCAAAACAAAGGAAAGCAATGTTATGCTAAACACCAATTCTGTCCTCTCTCATGCAATAATCAGTTTGCAATCATGCCATTCATTCTAATGGTTTTGCATACATTTCTTGTTAGAACTGTCACATGAAAGGCTTACACTGGAAACCAAACAAGTTGGCTATTTCTCTCTAATTCCAAAGATATTCAGAAACACTGGTATTAACTGAAATGTATTTTCAGGACTTGATGACACAGTTAATTTCATTATAAATGATCACAGAATGAAACAGCACACGCATAAATATAACATACACACAGAGCTCACTGTTAAGTTTTTAACATCAAATGCTTAAAAGTTAGGGATTATCACTAATATTATCATGTAACCTGAACACCTGTCCATTGTGCCTATACACACACACAATACATAAAGGTATAATTCACAATTATGCAATTTCACAATATTTTCCCAGCAAGACTCCTGCCATATTGTACAACAGGCAGCGTCTACTTAATGAACAGTTACTCGATATTTTGTTTTTCTCATCACTACTCAATGCATGACCTAAATCTTATTTATTGCTCTGCATTTAAATCTTGCTCTACAGACAATTATTCTTGAGCCTTCCACTGTGCCTGTCAGGACAGTATTTAGCATCCACTAGGGAAACTTTCAGTTTGTGCAGTTAAAATTTTGGGGAAAATCTTAAGCAACAAAAACCAATTATTAATGGAAAGCACCACTTGACTTTAACAGCACACAGTGCTACTGGGCAACTTCTAAAACATGAACCCTTGAACCACATTTTTTTATACTCAGGGACCTCAGTACCTCAAGGAATATATACACTTCAAAGACAACAAATTTCTACTCTAGTTTTGCACTGATTCAATACTACACAGAGCAGGAGAAATTAAATACTAATCTATTATACATGAACTTATGACTATGCTATTATATTTTAAAGAAAACCAGAAATTGCTATACAAGTATCTGTGCACAGGGAGGAATGCAACAGAGAAGAGCAAAAGGTGGGATCAGAGGAGGAAAGGGAGAGGAGGCACAAAGAGTCTGCACATGCTATAAAACACACAGCTTTTACTGCAGAGCAGCTCTGCATGCCTGTGCTGGGAGGGCTCAGCATCCCAGGAATGTCCTTTGGTCTTCCTTATTTTTACAGGCAGACAAGTAAAATGTTCTGTGAAAACCTAAAAAGGCAACTGAGGGAAAAGCAACTCCCAAACTACTAGTGTTACTAAGCACACTGATAGCAAACTGCAGCCACCCAATCTCCTCCCAGTCAAAAAACAAAATACAGCAGTAGTATCTCACGTAATGTCTCAGTATCCAAACTGCAGCACTGTGATTAACATTTCACACAGGCAAGCTGTTCTATCTATGCTAAAAAGATTAAATTACATGGAGAAGTCAACTTCAACTGTCTCTCAGCACAAAGTTTCCTTGGCTAGACAACTTATTTTTTTACAAGACAGGTTGGAGCACTTCTGCTTTATTCTAAATTACATTCCAACCCTTCACAGATCCTTTTTGCAGTCACAGAATAATTCCAGACTCCTAGAGAGCTTTGGAGCTTGACATGTCAAAATACTCGTTGTGTTTGGGTTTTCTAGAGCCTAAGGATGATCCTACAGCTGAGATCATACACTACAAGACTACTAAAGCTTTTACAACGACTTTAAAGTGCAGAATCTGCTGCAGGAAACAGATGATAAATAATGAGATGTCTGTTCCATATGAACTTGTACATGAGTGAATCCATCTATTCATCTACATGGACAAGGTATCAAATAAAATTTAACTACTTACAACTTTCATTATTAGGAGGGTCAGAATCTTTTAAGAACAACAGTAAAAATCAAACTGCAAACTATTTTAACTACAATGACTGCCAATAGGAAATTTGCTGAATAGAGGCACACAAAAGAGACTACATTTTTTGAAGCACAAGAAAGGCTTTTGAAAATACAGGTCATTTGTATATTTATCAAACGAAATAGACTTTTATATACTTTAGCATCAAACATAAAAAGCCCTTTAAAAGTCTCTAAAAAGCTTTGGAGCCTCCTATGGCTATACGTAGTCCAATAGGAATAATTTGATCTACTTTTTAGAGAGGCTATCAGTCCATCTTGGAAACAATATTTGTAGAAGAATGTGTAGAAATGCATATATTAAGCTAATTCATATGATAGCAGGGATAACATACACAGAGATGATTTTACAATAAATATTGGGAAAAAAGAGTACAAGTTAGTCGTTTCCCATGCTGTGAACTGCAGATCTTAAAACCCAGTTCCATAACCAGCAATGATAACAGATGGAAAGATTGCACTGATCGAAGCAGCTCTGGATTAGCTTTGCAAAATTTCAGAAATTTCAAAGGGCTGCATCAGAAATGGGTTGCATCAGATGAATCTAGACTCAGGCACCTATATTTGCATAGCTTGAGGCCAGTGATTGTTTCATCTAGGTGTGTGAAAACCTGCAGAACAGCAGCATGAAGGAGACCATAGCATATAGTCCCACTTTACTCTTTCTGTATATAAGCTTCTTGGAAGGTGCAAGGCTATTGTATTTATCTTTTTTTGCCATATGCCTTGGGGCAAAAGGTGACACCATCTGTTCCTGTTTATGTTCCAAAGTTATGCTGAGGTTTTGGCTCCCTTCTGATGATGATTCATGTAGTAGTTGTCCAATATCTTTTCTCTGTGCTGTCACTTACACAGGGGCAGGAAGAGCCCTGCTTTCTCTTGAAAAGTCAGTCAGTCAACCACCACTTTGGACTGACAATCCATAGCAACTTTCAAGATGTACTTTATGCTGGTTAAAGATAAATAAATATAATAACAGCAAATTATGTTGTTGGAAATATGTCCTCTCTTTCATGTTACCACACTCGCTTAATTTAGAATCTGCCCTATAACTATCACTTCCTCTTTCCACACCATCCTAACAAAATATCAGTATTTCCATATGATGATGAATACCACACTGCAGGGAACTTTGCAAAAAAGGAATTTTCTACGTTATAGGATAACAGAAAACAAAAGGCACTTTATGCTGCAAAGAGCCAGCTAAAGAATCGACCTTAAGAATTTCATTCCATTGACCAGGGATCTAAAAAGACAGCACTGTTCAAACCTGGAACTTTTTGTCTTTAGCACTATGAAGTTTTTATATTTTGCCTTTGGAAAGTATACACCCCTCTGTTCCTCTGGATACATCTTTCACTCTGATGAGTAGCACAGAGAGAAGTCTTAGATGATTCCTCTCAGACAGATTAAAAGGGCTACAGAGCGGGGATGTGAGAATAGTGCTTATGGAACAAAGCAGCAAAGAAAGGAAAACACTTCCAGAGTGAAAATTAAAAAAGAAATGCCATTGTAACAGGCAAATTAGAAATAATTAGGCAGACAAAAAGACCAAGAAAGCAAAGGCCTGTTTCTACAATAAAATTGTGATGATATAAGCCAGACCAACCAGATGCGGTGCACAAAGAAGACAGCACATCTAACACATCAAGGTTCACCCATCAGCAAAAGGCACTTGGCTAGTATCAGCCTTACTTTGCCTGAACCATTTTCCTTAGAAAGCACACTCATTTTTCTAATAATTTAAGTCCTTTTCTCTTCCTGTTGCTAGCTGTCTCTTCAAAAGATGATAGCATTTCATTCCCACAGCAGCCGGGAAATATTTCATTGTATTACAGCAGGGTTCTCTAGGAACTAGGAATACATGCGCCTTCCTCTTTTTTCTTTTCTTTTTTCCTTCTCACTGAGGGAAGCCCTGAAGCCATGTTCCCATTAAATCTTTATGGCTTTTTAAAATAGGAAGCTATTGTCCCATATACTTCCTTAATTATGCACCAATCACGAAGTTTAAAAGAGCAGCTCTGCCAGTGACAGCCAGGAGGCAAATGGAAGGAAAGAAACCTAACTTAGGAATCACTGTTTAAGTTTTTTCACCATAATACAAGAATATATGTAAGCATGAGGGTGGCTTAGTACAGGAAAGGGAGTAAAGGCTCCTGAGGTACAAAAATTCTATCTAAGAAACGATTTGTTATCAACTTTATATTCTCATTTAGAGAACATATATGCTATTATTTACTGCCTCAAGTAGGCTTCATGATACTCATAAAACAGACAGATATTCAAAACAGACTTTTGAAAATCTCTTGAACTTCAAGTGTTCATTTTGAGACACCTGGAGCTCAAGCATTAGAAGTGAATGACTTTAGAAATAGAGCAGCTAAATGGTATTTAACTAGCCAAATTCTGACACATGCTATGTAATACTGAACTAGCTATATTATGACACACGCTACATATGTGAATTGCTTTGACTTCAGTGACAGCTAGTAAACACAAAAACCAAGAGAAGAAATTTCTAAAATAATACCAGTATCACGATCAGGAAAATTTCTATGTCTAATTCCAAATTAGGTTTACATTGATTCACACATAAGATTTAGAAGCAACTTTAGTGTTTCTCACAGGCTTGTCTAAAAAAGCTTTTCTGTAAATTGTAGAAATCTAGAAGACTAGTTGTTTCTACCACCTTCAACCACAGAAGGAGTAAATGTTGCCAAGTCTCATGGTGTCAGTTCTGATATCACAAGCTGACACTCCAGGAGAAGTCAATGCTCCAAGGTCGTAAGACTGCCTGACAAAGATCAGGAAAAAACCTCATCCAGTTTCAGATCTGATGTGGAACTAATATCAAGAGTTTAGGTCTACGCTTCTTAACTTGAAGTTTGAATGAAGATAATACAAAAAATTTCCATTTCTGTCCCACAAATGATGAGGCTGCACCACAACACAAATGATACTGGCAAGCAGGACTTTTAAGTGGCTCAGTGGCTACATCCAAATCTACAGGTCTGAAGCTGGGCTGTCCAGAACTCAATGCTGAGCTCTTTGAAATACCACTTGTTTTCTTTGCTGCATATTCAAATTTTATGAAATTGCACCCTGGGGCACGAAGCAAAGATTCCCTGGGGATTAAATGTTTTTCTAAACCTAGACGATATAAGAAATATATTAACATAATTATTTAATAATTATTTTTCATTAAACCATTAGCATTGGCATTCACATTAGTATCACTTTTTGTGCATTTTTACCTATTTGAACAATGACTGGAGGCACCGTATGAAAGGTTATCATTGACTACAGCAGTGCTGAACACAGACACTTGTGATATGTTCCAGCATGAAAAAGAAGTGGTGAAAATATGTACAGCAGCCCTGGATATGTAATCAAGCGCAGTGAGAACCACCACTGATCTTTGGCTCAGCTGCTAATCCAAGCTCTGGCCCTCTCCATCCTCAGTCATGCAACTCTTCCAGCAGTCACAGTGACAGATGTTCTGCACGGGTAATCCTTCATCCTTCTAATCCCAACTGAGGGTTAGAATTGATGGACACTGGGTACGCATAAATAAAGAACTTGAAAATACGTAAGTTCAGGCTTGAATAAACAGTATTGAATAAACATATTAATAACAATATGGGCTTTAGAGTAAGACTAGCTGCTGACACAAATAACATTTATTCACACTACAGGGAGTGATTCCAAAGAAATAACATGAAAGTGCAGACAAGTGTTTTTAAATCAAAAAGGCTTTATACGAAGCAGCAAAAAAAAAAAAAAGGAAAAAAAGATATGACAAGGAGAGTGAAGGTGTTTTCTCCTTTTTAACTTCTTAACAAAAAATTAAACAGCTGTAGTATCTACAGGTGCAAAGAAAATGGGGATGATCAAATCAACGTTTCTTTTCAAAGGTTCACAAGTAACTTTTTCTAGTATGAGACCTGAATAGAGAAGGCAACTATTTCATTATAATCAATGGCATAGCTCATAACTAAAATTAGGTACCATTTCTCTTTGTTGCACAGAATTAGCTCTTTAGAAATGTCACAACAGAAACAGAGTATCTACCTTCTATTTTCTCTACATGAATCCATCACGTTTACATCTGTACATGTGCTTAAAGTGCTCTAAATTTGTCCTCTAATGTTCAACTAAACATGGTTGACCTAAAGTCAAGGCCCAAGTTACAGTTGGAAGCATCAGGCAGGTCTGATTTTTGTCATTATCCAAAGGGGTCCCAGCATCTAAAACCTATTCCAGTCACTTGTAATTCATACAGGACACTGAAATGTGGTTTTATCTGAGATTTCTGCTCATAGACTGCAAAGAAAATAAAGAGAGTAATTTATGGGTGGACTGGAACAAAGAGTTGGGAAATGCTTGGTGCAGCAGGAGTATAACTTACATGATGGATACAGAGATGCCAAATGGGCAGAAGGGCCTGATGAAGCCGTATGTTCTGAGAACTACTTAGTTTTTCTGCTTAAAATGAAAGACAGATGGATTATTTTGACCATAGGAGTTAAGCATTGTGCAGGTAAGTATTCAAAAACATCGAAACCCAAAAATTCACCTTGAATTGAGAAATGTGCTCAGTTGTAACAGCACTGAAAAAAAAGTAGTTGGGCATGCTCACCTAGGAAAGGAAGTACAGGAGGGTAACAACTGGGAAGTAATTATGAAGTTCTATCTTTTTTGCATTTTCTGTTCCAATTTTGCTTTAACTAAGCATCTGCCATGTACTATAGTCTTCATATGCAATGGATACAGAATTCCATGCTTTTAAATGGACTAGTGAAGGGTTTCAACTTCAGATCTCTAAGCAAAACTTTTCACTATTTTCTTTAAGGCACAGTCTGAGTCTGGGGGTGAAACCTGACTACTGACTCCATAAAAAATTATATATAAAGTTCTTAATGGCTTTGCAGTCAATCTCACCATTTTTTTCCATTGTTTCCCAAGGCAGAAAAAGAGACAGAAAGAACAAAGTGCTAAAATACAAAGTACTCTATCCTTGGCACACCTTATGTTCTGACAGGTCAGGAAGATGATTGAGAGCCAGTGAAATTTCCCAGATTTAACTGAATATTCCATGCATTCAGCACAGAGCAAGAACTTTTTTCTTCACTGATCCCACAAGGAATAATGAAAATGAGCTCTGGTTAATAAAGTGTTTGGATACTGTACAAGCAGAGCTGAATAAACTTTCTTTCTCTCGCACATTTAGCCACAAGTCAATTGGAATCTTCTTACATCCAAAGAAATTGTTTTTATTGGCATATTTCAAATTTTCATTATGGAAATGTATTCTTTCTGACATAGAGGATATAAAACCTGAGTTTCCTTAGATTCCAGTGAACTCAAGACTGACAACACTTTCAAGATAAACCTGATGTATTTTAAACAGGGTCAGGCACAGTGTCCTGCTGTCATTCCTTATTGGTGATGTGGTTGCTGTCAGGGAGTCACATAAAACTTGGGAGAGCAGACCTCCATTCTATCCCTTGTTTGCAGGCATCTTCACTGAATTTAGCTACGGTGCTTACTACCTCTGCATTTAAAAAATATAGCTATAAAATGGGAGTAAAAATTCTTTTCAATTTCGCAGGGATACTGTAGGAAGGAGATGTCCAATAAAAATTTACCAGACCCTTATCTGTCAGTGATGAAGACTACACATCTGAGATTGAAAATGTTCTGCCATATTCTAATTTCAGACCTAGCACATCCTTAAGAATATGTATCTATAAGGAAAACACGAGCTTAAAGTTTCCTCAGTTTTTGAGAGCTGAGGGCATAATAACTCTCCTCCCACAAACACAAAACACATTCCTTTTGCAACAGGGTGGCATAACCTGCCTTCTGGTTTGACAGTGAGAACTAGGTCCAAGTGCAATCCTCATTACACATCAAGTGAATTTTCCACAAACTGCCAAAACCTGTCAGTTTTTCACAAGAAACAATTTAGTGCACCCAATATAGCTGGGGGTAAAAGATAGTGGACTGCTTCCAGAGGAAAAAGTTAGAATCCAGCAGTAAAAACTCTGCTGAACTGAAGTTACTGGAGGGATTAGGAGAACTAACCTCTGCTGAAGCATGAACCAGTATCACGGTATTTTTCTTGTCAGAAACCATAATGCAAGGAGGGAAGACTCCAAATTCCAGCAATGTAGCAAAAGTTGATGCAATTTCAGCTCTGTACAGCACTGTACACACCATCTCTGCTAATTATCCATTTATGTCTCCAAGAACAATGCTTAAAACCACAATGAGATTTTCAGATAGTGGGTCTGTGAGATAATCTAATGAGGGTTTTTTTAAACATAGCAGTGATCTGCTGCTATTTATGATCAAGTTCAAATTGATACAGAAGGAAACATCGGCTCTCTCCAGCAATGCTGTGTGGAGGGGGAACTGATTTTGAAGAAGTATAGATTTCTGGATCTGCATCCCAAATAGGTCACATAACTTACTACTAAGTTACTCTTCCTATGTTCTCCAGGTCCTAATAGAACTAGTCAAAAAACATTTAATGAAAAAGAAACTGAATGCTTTTACAGAAGGTCTTGGAGTTCAGATCGGAGAATGGCAAAACTGCTTTGATCTGCAGTATGAACCCTCCCCCCGTTCTCATCTTCACTGTTCTCCTGTCAACTGAATACATGGTGAAAAGCAAATTGTGGTCCCTAACTAGCTGTGATACTGCTTTCCTTCAGATGCTAGCTTTTTGTATAGTTTTTCACTAGCTCTATACAAAGGTTATGGGCACAGGAGCAACAGCAGCGAAATACAGCCTACTCTAAATCTAGGATGCTTGATTAGTTTCCAGAGACCTTTGAACATAGAGTTTCCATGGTGTTTTGATTTTTCCCTCTGCAATTTTATTACTAAACTTTCTTTGTCATCCAACAAGCTCATTACAATCTAAACTTTAAAAACAAGCAGAACTAGGAACCCCTCCAAAGAAGACTAGCATTTCACATGACTGGAATCTCAGCCACAATCCTCAGATAAGCACCTAAAAGTTAACCTTCTAATCTAATTCCCCCCCCTTATTTGTTAAGCAGTAACACTAATGATTTGATTGTGAAACATTTGTATAAAAGCCCATTCATATGTATTTTTCAATTAAAAAACAAACCAAATCTTACTAACTTCAGAGCTAGAAATAAGGAAAAACTCAGTGGCAAGCGGGGCAGTGAGAGTGTGACTGGTACCTGCCACTGAACAGTGTTACACTGCTACATTTTTATGAATTATTTAAGAAACCACAAAGAAATATACATTATCTGCCAGAGGAAAGGTAATTGAGGAATGATTGAGGTAGAAGTGGGAGTTCAGAGGTTACTGAGAAAAGGTGTTTCAAAGAAATTGGTTCCAGGGAAAGAAAGGTTTCAGGATAAAGGGCAGGCAGCCTATAGCATGAGTAGGGGAAGGTCAAGACTGGAACGATACAGACACTTGGGAGGACTTGAGACAGAGCTTGAAAATCCTCTGAAAAAATGTCCAATAGCAACAAGAGGAAGCTCTTCTGTAAACATAAAGATTACTAATGTGGTTTCTCCTATGCCGAAATGAGCTAGCAGGACACAAGTTGGTCCTTCACTTCCTTGACAACTGACATTGACAGCTACTTTAGGGGAAAGAGATACGGCCTCATACATAGGTTAAAGGTTGGACTTGATGACCCTGGAGGTCCCTTCCAACAATAATGATTCTATGATAGCTGTGAATTTCAAAAACTGTGTTTTAAATCAGGTTCCAATTTATACATTATTAAATGATTCTTGATACCAGTAACCTGCAGCTTCTACTTTCCTTATTAAGGTCTGGTAGAAACTGTTTATTTCTAGTTTCTAATGAACAAATTCAAACAAATACCTGAATATTTTTTCATAGTTTTTTTTAAAAAAATTGGCAAAGTATGAACAGAAGTCAAACAACCCTGCATTGTTTGAAATTGTAGATTTCAGTACTTAATGAGGCCAAATTAATAGTACACATACCATTTCAGGCATTTAACTTTCTATGTCTTTAGAGAGAATTAAAAGTTCTATTAAATTTCAAATTAAGTCATTCCAGCCAGCAGTCAGTGGTAGTAAAGCAATGTCTAGTCTCTTGATAAAGATTCAAGCATTTGCTCACTATTATCTATGCCTTTAGCCCTCTAACTGCCCCATGCTGCAGTTGTTAGCTTTCCCATTTTTTCTTCAGAAGTGGCCATCAGTGCAAATATCAGCACTCCCCTGCATATCTAATATGCTTAATCAGATATAGTCGTGCTGCTTCAAAAGATGAAAGCAGCCCAAGCACAACTTTTATTTATTTCACTGCAACTCAACTCCCTGTTTAAAAAAAACACAGAGCAGGTTTCTGGCAATATCCTTCTCACAGGCAAAAAATGTCACTGTGCTCAAGACTGCTAACTACTGCTATATTGCCTTCCAATTTGCTTCGGTGTATCACTAGGGACGTGATTTGCAACCACTTTCATGTTACTTTTACACCCTGATTCATGTTCCAAGTCCAGCAAGTTACTTAAATGACTGCCTAGAGGTAAGTACACAAGCACTCCGATTGCCGAGTGAAACAGCGATGTATTTTCTTTATTTATTTACATTTTCCCCCAAGTCCATCACAGTGTTGGTCGATCAGTTCTGATCAATGCTAAGGTGTAAGTTTAGATGTAAACCCTTGAAAAAGCAGCACTTCACGGTTTAACAATAATCTGGAGGTCTCCACCCAACATATTTATTGAGCTCAAAAGCCTCAGCCTTAGACCAAATCCATTTGACTCTTCATTCACATCACTGCAGCAAAAGCTTGAACAGACTTTTGCACTTGAATATTCCCAAATATCGCAATTCCAGAAATGCACTCCTTGGTAATTTGATTGTAATTTTTGGCTTTCAAGGTTCTCCTGCTTCCTTATATGCTGCAAGTTAGGCTGCTATGTAAACTAGAGGGACTCTATGGATCACTCTTTCCCCCCAAAGAAAACCCTGAAACCAGAAATCCCATAACAAGTATTTTCATACATCCTTCAAGGCACACCTGCAAAACTTTATTTCCTTTAATGTTCTCTAGAGACTTTAATTAATCACTTATCAGGTCACGAGCCTGGAGACCATTACAAAAAGAACTTTCCAGGTTCAGGGTTTTTAACTGATCTTTGTGCTTTCAGTGCAAGTCTTTTCTGACACCACTTTGCCCTAGAGTAGAACACATTTGATTCTACTTCGGTGAAAATCTGTCATGTCATAAGCAATGTCATAGCATTTCTGAATATTGATTTTTGGAAAGGAAGTTTTATAAGTTCACTTTTCTACTTCTTTTAAGATGGAATCACAAATATTCATTTGGTACAATAAGGTCTCACTGACATGAAAACAGAGAAAAGAGATTGCAGGTGATTACTGAGAACCTCCACTAGATATCTCCTTTGCATTATACCAGTACCTGCATTAAAGAGAATTTGGCCACAGAGTGATGCAGAAATTCTTCTCTAAATAAGCACTAAGTGTAACCCACCTTCAAAAGCATGCAGAGCAAATTAGTCATCTAAAAGCTCACATTTTGGCATAGGGAGAGGTAAAATGTTATACTGATTTCCCCAGTGTCTAAAAAGTAGATCAAGTAGCAGTAAAATGAAATTGTCAAACTGGAAAATGATTTTCACTGAGATAATCTTTATACTTAGAAAATCAATACTGCAGCTGATTTCTAGTGCAGCCCAACTCTGATGTGCAATACCCCTTTACCAATTCTTTCGTGTTGTCACATACTCATTTCTCCCCCTTTTATAAAGATGCTTGCAATCAGCCCATAAAGTGATATTCATTAGGGTCTGGTGATCATCCGAGATGGCAAGATTTATGGTGAGTGAACCAATGAACAGATGCAGAACATTTTGCTCCTATCATCTTGATCCTTCCCTGTAGTTTATCCTATCTTAATCAAAACCCCACTGATGTTCATCATAAACTGTAGGAAGATTCCACTTTGAAATGTGTGTTGCTTATCTGCTTCTATATGCTTTGTGTTCATTTGCTCCAAGTGGTGCAAGAAGTACAAAATACTAGAGTGTACTGTCAAACAAGCCTGATCCCTGTATACTTCACTGCATTAGCAAAACCTTCTGTAAGGTTGTCCATTAGGACAAAGGTGCTATCAGGCATAATGTGCACTGTCAAACGTCAGTTACCTCATGCAGACCCAAGCACAGAAAGCACACTGTACCACAGCAAGAGAGATCTGGGCTGTATGGCAAAGTTTGCAGCACAGTGAGCTACATGAGCTACCTGTAGCCTACAGACCAGCACAGCAACAAGTGATGTGCCCTTTATACTGTGGGTTTTAATGGTTGTCTCTCAGATGTAAGCATTACCTTCATTCTACTGGACCACTTAGGACACTGAAAAAGTAAGAATACATTTTTCTTCATATCTCAAGATGCAATGATATAGCATCAATGCAATGCCCTGGAATTTCACCAATTGCAAACATAAATGTCCCACTTCTGAATTTCCACTTCTCCATGTCCTTCCTGGTACCTGCAATTTGGGAGATGCATTTGGTCCCTAAGCACATGAAAACAGCATTACAATTTCAGGATGAACGACTGTATTATCTTATCACTAAGAGAATACAGGGGGGCTGACATTCCTAAAATTATAACATCTGTACTAAATAGACATTGGGTATCACAACTGGAAAGAGAACATTATTTTAACATCAAAGCAAGCATATACTAAAGGGGAAACTCTCTCCTTAAATCTACAGTGCTTCTCCACACTTCACTTCTCACAGGATCTCACATGATAATTGGTGATGTTTCAGGTTATTGAAGGATTTCCTAGTCTCCCATTCTGCCACAAGAGGGAATGACAATCTGAATCACAGGATTAGAGAGAAGACAGAGGAAAAATCCTCTTCATTTCAACCTTCTTGCTTCTACTCCAAAACACGTGCACATGTTGGTTCTAGAGACCGCACTGCTTTGTCCTATCTAATTATGTGTTATTCCAGCAACAAGAAAATACTTCATAGCATCATACTCCATCTATAGGGAAATTTTTAGTGGGACTGCTCCATGAACAAAGAAATTTACAGTCTGGCCTGTTGCTGTTATCCTCTTTGAATTCTTGGCAAGCTACTTAGGAGAAAGGTTTGGTTCTTTTTGTTTTGTTTTTTATATTGCACTGTGTGAAATACTTTCCTACTGCTTAAAAGATCACCTTACTGCTAACTTCTAAATGCTAGCAAAGAACAGTTATGGTGGACCAAATTCTCAGCTTGGTGCCCACTTTGCCAAGGCCAAGCATGTCTGAGTGCTTTTTCAACTCTGTCCTGCTTCTCTGCAGATCAGGCTGTAGTCACATCACCTCTCCATCTCACTGAACACGGCCGGCTTACTAGAGAAAAATGAGGCTCTAAGACTTTTGTAACCTAGAAACAAACAAGACTGTCATCGCAACATATAACAAAGAAAGGAGATGAGGCAGCATTTTCCATATATCAGATACATATTTTTATAATTTGCTACGATTTTCCACCTGTGCTGCTCTTGAGCCAACACTAAAGTAAGAGCTGCAGAGAGCCATGGTCCCTCAGTCCCCAAAAATTAGCAGATGAAAAAGTAGTTTCCTTTCTTTCCCAAACCTGTGTCAGAAAAATCTAACAGGAGAAGCTGATGAGACAGGATGGGGGTGAAGCAGTAAGATGCTGAGAAATCAGAGGGTTTACTATGGAATGTGGTGTACCAGCCAAGCTCTATGGCACCGTTTCAGAAAAGCAATTATAAACATTCCTAACTTCATCCCTCCTCAAGAAATGACTTAATAAGGTACTTCACTTTACAAAATATATGTGCACTGGGATGTATGTTTCCTGAACTGGGGACTGCATCTGGAGATAAGATCCAGGTGGAATAATGGGTCTCTCACCAGGTCTATAGAACAAAAAGTTCTTTAGGAAAGTCAAAAAAAAATAAAAATAGTTAACATTTTTATATTCCTGGCAAAGGAACACAAGAACTGTGATACAAAGACACCAAAATAGGTAGCCTATACAAATGCTTTTCAAACACAGCCTTTAAAAATTTGTCAAACACACTCTGATGTGAGCCTGCACTTTGGTCTCTGCAAGTACTGGACAAGGTGGCCTCAAGCCTTTCTCCCTTTATTACATCCTCACTCTGAGGCCCATTTCAATCAGAAAACAGAAGGGTGATGTATATCTTAATGCCTGAAAGCAGCCCCTGAAATAGCCTGCAAAATCTCTACTGAGTGAGGCTGCAGTATTGCACCGCAAGCCATTTTTGACTGAAGCAACCAGGGGGATGTGCCCATCAAACTGAGCTGCTTGGAAGAACATCATCAAACCAGTTTTGAGTCCCTCTAGATTTTTACAGTTCACGCATAGGTAAATTCACTTCACATAGTACAGCCTGTAGCTCCATTAAGCTACATTTTATACTGTGACCACATATGTAAAGGACAGGATGGCACCTGGACATTTTAATAAAATTTCTATTAATTGCAGATTTAGCAACAGAACTCCAAAAAGCTTCAAAACAATCAACACAATATCATCTGTGGGCCCACTCTGATGAGGAGTAGAGAGGCATTCAGAGAAAGGTTCCCCTGCACCAGGAGTACTTGAGAGGAATGGTGAGAAAAACAAGGGGAAAGCACTGAGATGCATGGTACCCCACAAACAGCAGGTTCTTAGGTAGAGGCTGCACAAGATCTGCTGAGCTGGCCAGGTCTCTGGTCCATTGGTCACCTGTAAAGAGGTCTAGTAACAACAGGGCCACTGAGGTGGGCTCAGCAGGCTGTTCTCTCTCCTTGCTTTATATTACTCTTGCTTTCACAGGGACAGTCCCTCTCCTTTATTCAACAAATCTTCTATCACTTCCAGTACAAGCAGAAACACAGAGAATTCATCATGTGAGATGGCATAACAATGCTTAGATCAGTTATCAACAAACTCCTACCAAAAATAAGGATGTGAAACAGCAAAGGAAACAGCACTCTGAGGGTTAGGCTTTTAAAGGGTCTGAGGACTTAATTCCCACCAAAAGAAAATGAGAATGAGGAATCCAGGCATTTTGAAAGACCTCTGACCCTCATTTTCAGCTGTGCAAAGGAAAACATATTGTATTAGCAGCTTATTTACTGCACTGCGTCTAAATACACCATAACTCAGTGTCCTTACATAACTGAGGATTTTGGAAAAGGCTGATCCTGCTCCCTCATATATAAACACCGTTCCTCCTTTCCATGTAATGTGTATATAAAACTGGATCAGGAGTGGATAGGCAGAGTATACATGAAAGCCATTCATGAATTTGCAGAGACTGCTGCTGTCTGTGGGTGGGGTAGGATATTTAAGCCAAAGAGAGTCTGTTCTGGAGTACACCAAAAACAACAGAAGAGAAAAAGCAGAGAACAACTGCAATTCAGTGAACAGGCACAGGCAATGGAAGACTCAGCTAAAAACCCAAAACTCTTTAAAAGAATGTAAAAGTTTCATCAGACAGGGTGTACTTTCATGAAACAGAACAGTAAAACAAAACAAGCAAGAATAAA
Source organism: Aegotheles bennettii (assembly GCA_013398125.1). Lineage (NCBI taxonomy): Eukaryota > Metazoa > Chordata > Aves > Caprimulgiformes > Aegothelidae > Aegotheles > Aegotheles bennettii. The sequence goes on along the minus strand of VZRW01001045.1, from coordinate 975,079 downwards.
CATGCATTTTATGGTGTGTTTTTGCTTTTAACTGTAAAACACAATTTCCGATGTGTCTCCTGCTCTGACACATTTTTAGAATGAGCAAATAAAAGGAGGAAAACGAAAGTCAAACTGAGAAAGCAAGCTGACTTCAGCCTACAAGCAGCACTATAAGAGACGGATGTGGTGTGGGCATGAAGTCAAATTGCAGGAGAATAATGAGATTGGATTTTCTCTGGATATAAACACTGAGGGAAGAAGTGGGGGGAAAAAAAAAGAAAAGAAAAAAAAGAAATTTTACAGAACAGTTAGACATGAGTGAGATGAGACATTCCTGTACAAGAAATGTAAAAACCCTAATTGCCTTTTATATGTTTATAAAGTAAGCAACAAAGAAGCTAACCAGAAAAGCCCCAGTGTTGCATAAGGAAATATTCACCCAGCTCCTATTAGCTGTACATTTTCCCACACTACAGTCTTCAGGGGAATTAACACGTGTCCTATCAAGAAAGACGAAAACAAGACAGTTCATTTATCTGAAGGAGTGTACCTATCTTATCACAGTATCTGAGCAGATCAAAGCCTCCAGATGCTACCAGTACTACCACCAAAAACTGTGGAATGTCTGGAAACATTCCCACATGTAAATTAAACACAAAAAAAAGTGTGTCATGGCATCACTGCCTTTAGCAACATTTTGCTGCTGTGCTGACACAGTGGCAATGAATCTAGTCCACCGAATTAGGCTGATACTCTTACCATTAGAAGAAGATAATGGACTATATAGCCAAGTCTGAGTCCATACCTCCTGCTTAAATCTGTGTGACATCCTGTGCTAAAAAATACGTGGTACTGCTTAAAATACGTGGTCCTATTTGTCACTAATTCTTTTCAATCTGTTCTAATGGACTGCATCTTTCTTGACAACTCTCAGCTGAAAGGATTCCACATCTTTTTGTTTTCCACATAAAATTCATATATATATATATATATACACACACACACACAAATGCTTTCAGAATTATCTGGATTTTCAAGGAGTCCTAGGAGTGTCAAAGTCAATTTTTAGAATGACATATAGACTTTTCAATCACATGAGGAGCACTTCCTAAAATATTACTCTGACTTTAACACTATCTCCATAAAAATTCTCTAAATAAAAGTAACTTTAAATAAAACTCAAAAATGCCCATAGGCTCACCTCCACAAAATAACAAAACCAGGTTTAGTTTATTCAATTAGCTGCACGCTTGAGAGATTAAAGCAGTTATCAACATTGTAAATTACTCATAATGAACTGCAAGTTGGGCAGTTTGACTACATTGAATATATCTGGAAGGTACAGTCCGACTCCTAGTATTTAAGTATTACTTCAACTTAAAAAGAAATAGCAATGGTTAATTAACTTCTCTGATTCTTTGAAATCTGCAAACCCGGGGATTAAACCTGCAAAGTGCCAGGCATCTTCTACTCTGAGCATAGTCAGGAGAGAGTCCCTGGAGACCATTAGGTATATTTGAAGTAATCTAACATAATTAATGAAAAGATCCTGTGACTTTTGGACAGCAGGTGGGTTTATGAAAAGGATCTCATAACACCACTAGAAGCCAGTTGAGAGATTACAAGTGCCATAATCTGCTGTTACATTCCTTCTTTAACTCTTGTGTGCTGAAATTCTAACCAGGGAATGAGATGGAGGTATGTCTTTATGTCTTTTAAATTGTCATTTGATTAAAAGTAAGCAGCTGCATCATCTGATACAATACAGTGCTCATGCTGGGAAGTCACAAATGTAAACTGCACTTTATTAAACCAGTTAGAAGCTGTTAAAATGCAGAATGCTGCTGGCACACCTTTTAGAGCAGATACTAAAATATGCATCATGTGGGCACCTTAAATGAGTCATTTTAAAAAAGATTTATTTTTCAATCATTCTATAAACAAGAATAAATCAAAAACAATTCAGTCTTTCACCCCACTGAGATAAAGCAAATGCTGTTTCAAAGTTAATTGTCTCTGAAATACTTATGTCTGGGAAAACAATTTTGAGTGACAGAACTTTTGCAAAAGTTCTATATTTTTTCTAGATCCATCATATTCCTTCACATTTGTAGCTCATGAGGCATAAAAATATTTTAATAGGTTAGCACAACTACATGCAAATACTAGGAAATGTATTATTCCTCATATAAAATCAGGTTAATATTTGTCCTTATTCTATTGCAGAAATAAAATGCAGAGACATGAATAAAAGTGAAATGTAAATGGTATAAATGTGGCCGGTGACAAAAATTAAAGCTTTGATCTACTGCAATTGAAATGGTTTTATCTCAGCTATTTTGGTTATTCTTGTGTGTACTGTAGGAGCTAAGTAGCAAAGCATGAAATAATCTGTCACCTTTGAAGCAAATTTTGTAGTACTGTTTGTACTCAATGACCTGGATTAACGTCAAACATTGATCCAAAACACATAGAATATAATGAATGTCCTTCAAGTAAGCTGCTGCCAGAGAGGGCAGTTGGGGTGCAGTTTGGGTCCTCAGCCTCACTGTGCCCTGTGCAGCTTCTGCTGCTCTGCCCTGTTCAGCACATTGGGGCACACTCAACTTCCACAGGGCACCAAAGGGCCACCGAGGCCCTGCCTAGCACTGGCATGGGCACAGGAAAAGTGAACCTGCCACCTCAGATGCACAAATGAAGGTCCCCTGCCCCCCTGCGAGCAGCACCCTGGCTGCTGGGCTGCCCTGACTCGACAGCAGGAAAGCTCAGCAGGGGCAAAGGCCGATGGCAGCCAGCCCATAGAGAGCAATCTGCAGGGCTGGAATGCTCCAAAATGCAGCAAGCACCTTGCACTCTTTGTCTGCTTAATAAGAGCAGACAGTGAATGGCAGAGAAAATAAGGATAATTCTGCTGATATCTTTCTCTAAATTCTGTCACCTGCACTGCAATGAGCTGCAGACATTCGTGGCAGCTCTTCTGGCCAGCCCTGAGATTGTGCTGTCTGCTCCACCTCTGGGGGCACAGACAGGTTTCTTGCCTTGCTCCTTGTGCTAATTAGAAGCATGCACGATCTGCTGACCAGACTATAACTGAATACAAATTCTGCCTACATCCCTTCTATCAATCCCTGCATACTCTCTTTCTCTCCCTTTTTTCCTTCCATCCCTAGTCACAAGATGCTTCAGGCAAAAGGCAAGAGCATTGTAATAAAATGACATCTCCAAAAAGAGAGCTTTTTTTTTCCAAGGCCCCTGGCTATCTCAGTTTCATTACATGTCTCAGGAGGGGGCATCACTCCCTGACAACTAACATCTGGCCCAAGAGACCTCCTAATTTAAAACAACAAACTAATTATTGTCACCTAGTCTTTCCTGTAGCTTTTATCTTTATTTATTTTTTCCTGGAAGAATATGTCAGCACATTTTTCATTTGAACTAGTAATGCTCTGGGTTTTTTCCCCTTAAGTATGCTTAACTTTCTTCTAGAGCGAGGAAATCCATATTTTATCAATCAGTTTCAATTACCTACTGTATTTCACTCTGTGGTGTTGAATTATGAGTTGGAAGAATGTCTTGATTAAAGACCTTACAAACATCTAGATATCAGAGCAACCAATCTTCCTGCCTGCATGACATGTTGTATGGAACACTGTGAACTGACATTATGCTAGATTTTATTATGATTCCTTTTTATAGTTGGAACTATTGGTCTCTTTGTTAGAACATTGATACAAGCAATAAGGAGCTAGAGGCATCTATTTAAAGAGTGATTTTTTTATTATTATTATTTTTTCTCCCAGGGTGCTGCAGAAGATACTAGAGGCCAGTTTAATATCTTTTCTGGCCAGGGAAGAGATACACAGGCTGAATTCTACTAAAATAAAACTACATTCATGACTTGGACATGAGAAGTCGTAATCCCTCTCTTGCCACCAATCTGCCACACCTCCTTAGGAAGTTATTTACCAAAATTTGCTCTTCAGCTTTCCTAACTTTAAATTCAGGTTCATAGTGCTATACTTACTGGATGCTGTGTTCTTCAGTGCTTTTAAAACTGAACAGTTTTAGAAAATCTGGGCATTTTTTATTACTGCTAGTGACAAATTCCATTACTGCACATAATAAATGTTCACCAAGATTTACCATATAGCTATGCCTAAGATTTATTTTTTTTCCAGGATTGGTGGGAAAAAGATCAATGTGACCAGGATATAACAACAGAATGTAAAATCTGGCTCATTTTAAGTTAATGTAAGTGTTTTAATTGATATCCATGGTGTCAGGATTTTATTTTTGACCTAGTATAGAGCCACAATCCCATGACAACCCAATTTCTAGAATGCCACAGACACAGCAGCAGCTTATACCGTTTGCTTGTTGGGTACATGTTGTCTAACAAGAAAATCTCCAGAATAATTTGGGAGTTTGATAGACACTTTCCTCAGGAATCACACATCCAACTCACAGAACACCAGATGGACACAGCTTTGGATTACCCTGAGAAAAATGCTTTAAACTAAATAAATATTCTCTTTAAGAGGAAAAACACCCAACAAACCAACAACAACAAAAAAAAACCAACTAAAAATTGCCTTTTAATATAAGGATAATCACCATCAAACACAAGTTTTCCAAGAAAGAGGAAAAATTGTTATCAGTGAAAATAAAACATTGGTATCAACTGACAAAAACAGGTGTGCTTAGGAGAAGAACAAGAAAAGAAGAAAACTAAACACTGGGTTTTTCTAAACCTAGTGGGAAAAAAAAAGTAAGAGAGATCCAGTCTTTTCTGCTTCTGACTATTGTCACCAGAACAGCTATTGATCAACTTCACAGCCAGGGCTTTGCATAAACTAGTTTGGGATAAGCGGGTGAGGGGACGCCAGCCAGTCACCATCACTGTTCATTAGGGCTGGTTTATTTATTTATTATCACATACCAAAGTTCCTGTTCTTTGATGTAGACCAGAGCTGTTTCTATAAGCAGATGCTTAAAGGGAGACAGAACCAGTAAATGCCCACCCTCAGACTGCTCATGCTCAGTATGGCTGAAAGAATGTTACAGAGTTCTCAGGAAGCAGTGGTATTTTACTATACACACTAATTCTGTAACACAGAGCAAAGCTGCCTTCCACTGTAGTTTTATAATTGAGAATATGAGGTTTTCAAGTAGAAGGAGGTGATGATTCTAAAGCTATTTTTAATTGAGATATGTTGTTCTCAACAAAAGTAAATAAATAGAAAATCACTTTTGTTTACCTTCACATTTTCACTGCAGGAAAGATAATGAAAGGTCCATGACTAAATTATTTCTTTTTTAAAACTACGGAGTTTATTGAAAGTGAGTGAGCTCCTTGCCTTGTGCTTTGCAGAAGAGCAATAAAGGGCTCGTTGAAGTTTAAACTGGATGTAGAAGTCTTTAAAATTATTAATATTATTCTTCTTTATTAAGAGCAATTTTATCTCTGCATTTTTATCAGATACCGGGAGATACTACCCGAGGCAATTTTACATTCCTCAGTTAGTTTGTTTTCAGTTCCCACACGCCGATGGCAGAGGGCTGAAACACCTACTGCAGCCTGACTTTTATTCAATATTTCTGCATGTCTTTAGCAGAACATGCTATGTCAAGAAGCCAGGATAGGGGTGAAAGATTTTGGCAGATCACTCCATCAATCACTCTGGAGCCAGGCTGAAAGGCTGGTTTACAGCAAAATGAGTTTTGGATACAATGAGGGAAATAAAGAATGTTATTTTATGCCCAGGAACTTCAGCAAGAGAGAATTCAACAGGAATCTAGGGTTCACCACATGGAAGCCAGATGACAGTAATTTTACCAAGGCTTTCAGACTTCCCCTGACTTCCACTTAGTGCCACTGAATGGGATACTGGTTAATACCAGATAACACAAGGGTTGCCAATGCTTTCTCATTCACTGTTTCCCCACCTTTTATGCTTATTGTAGAGAGTAGATTTTAGAGTTAATATTGTTATTTATTGTAACAGTAGTGAGGAACTTCATTATTCTTAACACCTTGGGGACCAAGCAAGTCTCTGTCCCAACCTGCAGTTTAAGTATTCTCTTTTTCTATTTGCTAATTACGTAGTGACAAGGGCATAACACTCCCTTACCACCCTTACAACTTCATGTAGACCTTGGATGCTTCCACCAAGGAATGATCCGGTACACTCGTGCACACTCAAAATTCTGATTCTGCTGGGTCTGATTTCTAAGCACCCCAGGGACTATTTAGGACAAGTGAACCAGATTTCCCTCATGTATATTTGAAGTCTAAGTTGAACTGAAAGGCAAAGTGAGAAAAGATATAATGCAGTTGTTTACTTAATATGTTAGAGCGCAGGAAGTTACTTTATCATGTCCTAGATGGTGACATTGAATTCCCCTGAGCTCCCAGCACATGTTTGCCTTGCCTTTGGTCTGTGTGATTTGGATATAAAATAACATAATGGATATAAGCTGTCATTTATAACACACCCAGTTATCTGGCACACACCAAAATGATCTTTGACATTTTTTTTCTCATGGGCTTTGCTTTCGGCTCCTAACAGCATGACCTTGACTCAGTTCCAATAAACAAATTTAGAATACTTAATGGCATAAGTTTAAATGGATCATTGCTATAACTGCAGAAGTACAATTAAGCATCCACTGCCACTTCTTTTAGAAGAATTGTAACATGGCTTTTTCAAACAGCTCTGAGCTTTGAAATACACTGAAATTCATGTTGTTTATTTTATGCATATAGTTTAAATATTAAGGGACAGACAAAAGGAATAATATTTAAAAGAAATAAAATCAATAAATCTATCTAATCAGAGCATTTGCACTCAAAACTAAGAGATGCCACTAAGAAAATTTAATAGGGTCTGGGTTGCTGCTTCTTTTTACTTGAGAGGTGCAGAGATACTGGAGTTATGAAAAGTCCTATGATGTGGAGAGAAAGGCAGAAATACCTGCTGAACCCAATTTCCCCTTTTCCTATCACCTCCTGGGGTCAGATTCTGCAAGGTGCAATTAATTATTTAATGAACATGGTTATCAGTAAATATAGCATGAAAGCTTCATTAAGTGGCAACCCTTATGTTTTAAAAGGAGATAAGAAGCACTAACTGGCATTTGGGAATAGTGTTACTTCAAGATGTATGTAGACTAGGCAAGAAATAGCCCACAGGGAAATGAAAAGAGGAGGCAACAGCAAGAAAATGAGAAAAAAAATCCACAACACGGAAATCTTTATCACTTCCTACAGGTTCCCAATTTGCACAGTCAGTTCACTACTATACACTATATGAGTCTACAGAGTTCATATCACATACTATGTGATACTCCTTTTAGAATATAAAAAAAAATAGAAAAAGACAGTTGAGAACCCCGGCAAGGAGGAGAAACAACAAATTAAGCTATTCATTATCAAGGTTCTAACACTTCGCTCTATGGGTTTAAGATGTTTTCCACAAACATTACGAGGGATCCACAACAGGACTGCATTCACTCAGTGAGTACTGGGGCAACACTACTGCATAAGGAGGCTAAGAATCTCAAAGGGGCCCAGAGATGAAGGACATTGGAGGACAGAATGAAACGAACAAAGAGCTGTTTTGGTGGTTTCCCTGCAGACAGGATAGTCAGGGGACACTTGCAAGAGAGGAATTTCTGACTAATCACTATGGCTAACATCTTGACCATTCATGCCTTGCCTATTCAAAATTACCAATGCTGCATTTTCTTTCATAACCCCTGATTCACATGAGCAAACTTCCATCTCGGGAGTAATCCTGCTGTTCTCAAGAAGTACTCGATCAGTACAAATCTTTGCATGGTGGGATCCTAGGCTGCAGAGAAGTTCTCTCCAGTATTTCATACACAGGTTCCTCTGCACTCCCCTTCACAGGACGCTGCCCTTTGGGGGCAAAGCACCTCGTCCCACTAAAATGAGCAGAGTGATTTGTGGTAAACATCCCATAGCACGTTTAAACAATCTCCCCTCATTCTCTAAGGAATCTCTAAAAATAGCCTCCTGAGATTGACACATGGAGAAATTATTTCGAACTGTAGCTGATGTGGAAAAATCAGTGTTTGAAATTGTGTCATTCAACAGATTACGGCTATTTAGGTGTTAGTTTTTACTAGCATAAAGGTACCTTAAAGTGAAATGTGGAAAGATGATTGAAAAATAAGCTGTTAGGTCCTATGGATTCAGAACACCCAAAAAAAGTGGCTTATTTTAATCTGTCTGTTTTGATAGTTTCATCTTAAGGAATTGTTATACTACATTTGATTTCTGCTTGTCTAAGTATATGATGTTTGTCACCATCACAAATTACGATTTAAAGTGGACAGTGGCAGGAGACTCAACCTATCATCATCTGAAAATTCCTGGCAGGATAGACCTGAACTGCTGTGAGCTGCCCTGGTCTGCCTCTTCTTTTCTTTCCTCTCCTCATCTTCCCCTCCTCCCCCCCTTAAAATTCTGATACCTATTTCAGCCCTGGCCAAAACCAGTGAGACACATTTGGGTTTTTTGTTTATTTGGGGTTTTTTTTGTTGTTGTTTTCTGTTTTTTTGGTTGCTTTTTTCCCCCCTTTGCTAGAGTCAGAGAACCAACAGAAAATAGGGTTATTCACTTCATTGCCTACCCTCTCTTCCCATATTAAATTACAGACTAACTTTGGACTTGATATATGCCCCTTTGACAACAGAGCATTCAGTACAAGTTTCCTAAATATTTTTGAGCTGGTACTGAAATTTACCTCCCTGATTGTTATCTTGTGCCCAAGTCCCCTTCCACCCTTGATAAATTTCTAGAGTTGTACTTTTATTTTCTCTTATTGTGCCCTTTTAAGTATAATTTCCTTACACAACTCCCTCTTTTGCAGTAGTCAGTCATGCTAGGAGATGATTACTCCGAGAGATCACTGTTTCTTATGCTATTTGGTGCCTCTCCATTTACTGGCCCAAAATCTTTTATTCACCTTAACAAAAAAAAAAGCCTCTGACTGGCCAAGTTTCAAGGTCATTCCAAAATACATTTTGGGTTTTGGAAATTGTTGTCTGCATGTGGTTTTCAGGAATGTCTAGGTACATTTGTAAACCTTAACAAAATAGATGACAACACAAACAAGTATTTTTAGTGCAAAATTCCTTTGATTCCCCACTGACCTAAAACGATCTAAAAACCTTTTAAATCACTCCATCATTATGCAAAGGCTATCTTTCAGGTGGGAATGAGGCCAAGTAAATAGTAACCTGTCAGGCATACAATTCACCCTATTTGGTTGAAAATCACCCTCAAGAACACTAAAAACGAGTCTATGGCAGAGTCGGAATCATGCCTGAATCTATGCCTTCTTGGATGAAGAATGAAAGACACAGAACCAATAAGAAGCTGAAATGAAAGAAAGACTATGATTATTATAAATCAGTGTGGGTTCACCCGCATCCCATGTGTTTATCCATTCCCATATGTTTTTGGAGCAAAGTTTCTGCAAAGCACAATACCCACTTTTTTTTCACTGAGTTATAGCTGCAAATAGGAAGCCAAAAGCTGAGTTTTGTCCTTGCACTTTGCAATAGCAAACCACAATTTGCAAAAGGTTTTTTGTTAATTGGACTTAAAAATGTTAATCTCCCAAATCACTGTGATCTTCAAGACACATGTAAATTATCTCAGCATGTAAGAGAGCAGAAGCTCAGATTGCATTGAACTTCTCAAGATATAGGTCCTTTTAAAGCACAGCTAAAAGATATCAGGGTGATTTACTGTTCTCGATCTTTCTGTCTTGAGTGAAAATTAACAAAGCAAGCATACACTATATTTATCATATATAGATAACATAGTTTTAGATCCTGAAAACAAAACAATTCATATTTTCTAAATAAAACAATAGCAAATGAATTTTTGCTTTCAGCCCTGGAGAATGATCTCATTCCTTCACTTATCCACAAAAGGGTGGACACTTTCTGGTATAAAAGGTGCCCTCCTTTATGATACACTAGCCGCGTAAGTACCTTATAGACTTAACCATTAGTACACTATAAACGTTACACGGAGAAGTCATCAATGTCATAAGCATTTTGGGTTGATATTCCTAAGAGTAAATGAGAAATATATGAATGTATATTACTTATATGAATGTATATTATATGAATAGATATTAATGTATATTATATGATTTATATGAAATTATAAGTGCATATTATGTGGATATATATGAATACAATGGTTTGTTACATGGACTCTCCCCCCTTAGGATCTAAGCAAGCCCACCTACAAGCCAATTAGCACAATTTCATTGCAGAGAAATTATGTGGCTTGTTTAGTTGTTTGTCCATTTTAATAGTTACAAAAATGAGATCAGGGTGTTTTTCTTTTGCTTGAGAGAGTAGAGCACTTCATTTTTTGCTGATCTCTGCACAGGCTTCTGCTGTAGCAGAACTTTATCCATTTTACCTATTGCTCACAGTCTGTCCAGTTTCATTTCACTAGCTCTGAATCAACTTCCTCATAAAATATAACATATGTACCATAATTTCAGAGATTCACACATATTTTTCCACTTTTCTACACTGTTTTTCACTTGCTATTTCACAACTGTGTGCAAAAATCAACATTTATTTTCCCATACTTCAACACCACCTTTCTTACCTTAGCTTCTTATTACTGTTCCTAAATTCCATCTCCTGATTTGAAGCCAGACTCAAAAAAGCACATCTTTCCAGCAGACACTATTGCCTGGATCTAAAGCTGCATATGCTAGAAAAACAACTCAAACAAACAAACCCAACCACCCCAAAAAAGGATGTATTAAAAAAGAGGTTGGCTTGGCATCAACCCAAACTGAGCTCTAACTGTAGTCTCCCCCATCTATCCATAGAAACTACTATTTATTCTCACCCCTCACAGATCTGCTTGAATAAAGATCTGGACTTTGCCATGCTTATTGACACTGAATAATACTTCACTTTCTGCATAACCCTATTAATTTCTGAATGGTATGACTCAGGCTATAGAACTGGTCCTTCACTTTTAATCTTTGTGGGAAATGTTCACAAGATTTCACCATCTCTATTCCTCTATGTTCACTCCAGGTAGTAGGATAGTAGATGTAATAATGACTTTAACATTTCCAAAGCTAATAAAAAAATACATTAAAGTTTCAAAATTAGAATAACAAACTGCAGAAATTCAGGAACAACATACAATTCATTCCAGCAAGAAATCTTTCTTAAATTTTAGTCTATAAGAGGATAATATCTGAAAACATAATTATGTTTTTTGCAGATTTTCATATTAATGCAGAGCTTGGCAGATAAGCAAGCCTAAATATCTTTTGAAAATCGTCAGTGGTTGGCTCATCATGTTCGGTATGGGTGCGTTGATACTTATACACAGTGCCCAGTTCCGATAACCACAATGCGTTAAGAACAATGATGAAGCATAGAGGCTTCAGAGAAGAGACACAAGAATGGCTAAAAGACAAGTTATTGTAGAAGACCCCAGGAGTTCAAACCATAAAGTGAAGGCTTAAGCCTGATTTACCCAGAGGCTATAAGCACATACACATGAAAAACAGAAAACTGCTGAAGGATTAAAAAAAAAAAAGTTTCACTTAAATGCAGCAACCAGACTGCATATGGGGCACAAGAAAAATTAAGCATATGCTGCACAGGTCGAGATATTTTTGTGACTTTAGCCATTATAAGAAATAGTTTAAGAAAAAAACCCCTGCTGTTTTTAAGACCTTTGTATCAAAGACAACATACCCACATGCAGAAAATAAAGGAACAGGCAGCCTACTATAAGAACTTAAATTTTGTTCACTGAGAAAAAAACCTCAACTGCTATAAAATGATGCAGTTCTTCAACTATCCCATAGGACATACCCAGATTTAATGTGGGTATCTGACCTAATGTACTGTACAGTTATGTCAGGTTTAAATAAATTTGCTTTCTCTCTTCATAAGATGCTGTATTGGAAGAGCTAAGTGAAGGACCCTTGCACACAAATCAGGGGTTTCTAAAGACACTGCGGTAACCAGAAAAAAAACACCATGAATTTGTCATATTATAAGAAACTCACTCTGTGTGTGCACTAACATATAACACAAATGCCCACTACCTATTTACATTCTAATAAGCCAAAAATCTGCTACAGAAATACTAGGTTTTATTTGATAATGAAAAAGTTTGGCCTAAAGGATTAATCAGTGTTTTCATTTACTTGTGAAGCTGGCTCCTGTGGATCAGTCCCTCGTGCCTGACGTAAACATTCAACCCCAATTAGCCCTTCGAGGTACAAATCTGAACTAAAAAAGCAAAGATATGACAACCATTCACAGGTTGTATATTAAGCCCATACTAAAGTACTGCAGCAGGCTTTAGAAAAAAATTCCAAGATTTCCATAAGTATGTTCAACCGTTACTTGTATAAATAATTATTCCAGTTGTGTGGGTGCACTTAATGTAAATGTACCTTCAAGAAGCCAGCTAAATATGTAATTGGTCTTTTGTACATACAATTACTGTGATGCGTACACTGAAGAAGCTCCCTGAAATACAGACAGTTAATAGAAATTATAGGAGCAAATATTGTGCACCAGGGTTTAAAAAAATGAGAATCCCATTTTAGAAATCCAAGTGCCAATACGACTGTTCGGATACAAAACAGATTTTAACCATGATACTCAACTTTAAAAATGGCACTCGCGGTAGCATTTAAAATAAAGCAGTGAACCAGCCCCATACTCTATCAATATTTCTTGGGGTTTTTTTGTATTCAGCTCATTTGTGCAGCCCCATTTCATGTTGGTTTTTTTTCCATACACATAGCCATGCTAATATCTACATGGATTTGGTTATAATAACCTTTAAATCCTTTCATTGTCATTATGCTGCATAGCTGTTCTGTTGCATATACACTCTTCAGCTTGGTTCATTGCCTACAACATTGATTAGTTCACATTTGTCTACGTTAAACACTGAACAATGTTTTCCACTTACTAGTCTAGTCATTTAAAAATATCCAAATCCATCTGAATAAACTTGATTGTTTTCCTCTTAGTTATTAGTTGTACATTTAGTTTTGGCAGCATTAGCAAAACATCAAAGTTGGTCACAAAGAATTTGGTCAGAGAAGCGATCACAAAACCAACCTCCTGCTTGAATACTATCACTTTTAGTAGTAACCTTCACAAAATGATAATGCTGAAGCTGCTGAGTTCCCTATGCTGACCTTAAAAGACATCTCACATCCGGTAAGAAGTGAGACTGAGAGGTATTAATATGAAGTAATAGTACGAGATTGCAGAACATCAGTTACTCTGCAATAACTGTATGCAGCTCTTGTCCTAATGTACTTCAAAGCAAACAGGAGCTAGCTTCCCCCCTTCCATTCCTTAAATGGCATGGGGAACTGGATTTTTTCAATACTTAATTTCATATGCGTTAATTAAAATATAACTAATCTCATAGTCCCTGCAATAGGGAAGTAAAATAACAACATGCAAAACCCCTGTTGGTCTCTGGTAGCTCAGTACACTATCTCTGAGAATGCTGGGGCATGCTGGATTGACTGGTGCATGGATAAAACCTGAGCTAATATGCATACCACTTTGCATATGAATCAAATAATACTGAAATACTATGTCTGTGATGTTTGAGCACGATACTAAGGTCCAACTGCCTTTCAATTTCCCATGGCTTTAGTTTGCCAGTAGAAAACAGTCTCTTTCTAATCTTCCTGGGTTTTTCATAATCCTGAAAGTGATGTGAATAAAGCCTGGTCAGCTGTGTCTATTTTGTAAGTAATTGCAGTTATATTTAAGCTGCAACACCTTTGAAAACCAAAGAGGTAGGTAGCCTGGGTACAACGTATTAACTACCATTTAAAGACCAATCTAAATATCTCCATCTATTTTCTCCCAGGCTTTCAGTATCAACCCGTTGCATTTTACCTCTCAGTGGTAAAGTCACAGGCCACAGTATTTTTATTGTTTTCCTTGTCTGCTCCCACTTTCAGTAATATTAAAGGCAAAGGGAGGGAGCACAAGAAACAAATTTAAGTCATCATAAGACGCTCTAAACAATCTGAATTTCTGTGGTGAGGTGAGGCCAGTTATTTGCTACAGATACAAGGCAACTCTTAGGAGATAAATATCCTCTGTAAGTGTGCTACCTCTCAGGTTTTCCAGAATACCAGACCCCATTTGCAACCTTCCCAGTTACCAAGCAAAAACGCCCACTTTGCAAACATAATGCCCATAAAAACATACTGCTTCATCCATAAATATTTATATAATCTCAAAATTCCATGTTCCTTGTGTTCATTCTCGATACTACAACATTATCCTGAATGTTGCCAAAATCGTGATAGCCTTTTCAGTGGTTTTCCTTTCTATTATATCTCTGTACTATTAACCACTATCCCTTCCCCCTCAGCGGAGTAGCTAGAACTCAGGCAGTTCACTGAGGCAGTTTTAGGTCCTATCTTTTATCTGTTTAAAAGACAAAACCAAAGAAATGCAGATCTGTCCTTTTATCAATCTTTAGAGAACGGATTTTTCTCTTTAATAAAGATAAGAATATGTGCAAAAAAACCCCTGAAGTTGAGTAACACAGAAATTGCCATTCTAAAAGATTAAAATTTAAATTTGTAAATATTGCCTTTGGGCTGGCAGCTTTTGTACAAGGCACACCCAGCACAATTTACAATGAGGATTACAGGCAAACCTTTGGAAACTGAGTCAGAGCTGCTGCTCGAAGTATCACCATTCCACCGGTGCACTGCTAATACAGGAGTTAATTTTGTGCAGTCTGTGTCACCTAATATATTTCTAATGCAGACCCGAGATTTTTGGGGACTGAGTGAAAAGATTTTTGCAGCTAAAAAAAAAAAAAATAATGAAAAAACCCACCACCAAACCCTCTCAAAAAACCCACACAAAATAAAGCAGCTTAAAAATATTAAAAGAAAACCCTTTAAAGATACCAGTTCTACGCCCTTCATAATTATTTCTTCATTTTCTTCTCTTCTCCATCCTTCCTCCCCTATAAATATTCAAATACCCATCTTAAAGAACTGCTTGTTCTAGGTAATGTAGTCATTACAAAGTAATGTATTTGCCTTGGACGTAATAATAGTGAAAAAAATACTATGAAATTTAGGAATTGCTCATCTTGGAACACTGACAATCATCACATGGTACCCAGAAGCATTAAGCTATTACAAATTTAGTTGCTATGACAAAGATATAGAAAAAAAGAAAATAAATAAAGTGAGAGAAATAAAAGTAACGAGACAATGCAGGTGTATCTGACATTTATCATTTGCCTTCTACTGTTTTTATTTCAGGGTCTTGGCTGCTATTGCACCACGCAGTGTGCCTCAGATCCCTGCATTTACAAAAAAAAATAAAAATAATAATTTTATACCACTTGCATTCTTGCTTTAGCTTTCTAAACACTCTCCACTGCCGCTTCAGCTCTCAGGAAAACTTCAACTAGCCACACAGTATCATCCATACCATTAAGATACTTAATCCTTGAATTGTGGGCTGACCACTCACTTCCACACTCTATGCACACTGTGGTAATGCACAAATGGGGTTCAAAGTCTAACAACACAAAGGGAAAAGCTGACTAAATTCCACTCTGCTAGTGTAGAACATCATTTCCAAAGCAAGAATCATTTCTATTTTATTTTTATTGCCAGCCACAATGTTTACTGGGAACAGAGGTAGGAGGAAGGACTATTTTGCCTGTGATACAGGAAAACAGTAATTTATATTTTACAGCTGATCGATATTCACCCCTAGAGATTATACGACAGTTGAGTGAGTTTTCTTTTAGGGAAAAATAAAATCAAAAGACAATTCTGCAATCAAAAATACATTCTCACCATGAATTACATTCACCTTGTAATACTCAAGAGAAAGCATTTCATTTTTTCAATTAATCTGACCTTTATCAAGAGCTAGCACAGAAGAAACATTCTCACAGAACGAAGTACTTGGAGTCAAAGTGAGAAGCATTGTAGATCTGTACACAGCGTACTACACAAACTGATGTTTAAAAGATATTACTGTACACACTGTGGAACTGCTACTTATTTACAAGGGTGTACACAGTTCTTGACTTCACCAGAATCACCAGAACTTCACCAGTTCACCAGAATCTTTGTGCCCAAAAGCAAATGAGATGCCTTTAAGTGCCAAGAACAGCTGAGGAAGACCTGCTTGGGTAGAACAACCCTCAAAGTCATATCTTTCTAGGCAGGATGCATTTAAGCCTCAGCCCTATTTTTTTTTTTCCTTTCCACTGGTAGGGATCTGAATTACCAAAAAAGTCTGTCCAAGAACAAAGCCTGCTGTCACTCACACAGTGGAGCCCTGGCTGGGGAGCCAGACTTCCAACTGTTTGTAAAAAAGCATCTTCACTCAAAAACCCTACCTGTGGCTACATGGACCAGAATGTCAATAAAGCAAGTTTTTTACTACCTCCTAATAACAACCAAGAGTGAAAAAGGTAAGAGCTAAGTTTAAAGGCTGATCGCTTTCACCAGCTAGAACCACACTCTTAGCACAACTCGAGGGTACTGGGTTGAGAGGTGTGAAAATAAAAGGAAGCTCTAGGGGGCGGGAAGGAAAGAAGGATTGATTACTGGACCATCACAAACTCAGAATTGCCTCAAGCTAAAATACAGCCTACAGTGTGTTCTGAGACCACACTGATTGCTCTGTGAATAGAGGGACCAGTCCTGAGACAAGGAGAAAGTCTAGATACCGATTTTGCTGTAAATGACCCAAACTTGTACTAACTCAGAGCACTTGGTTATTTTTTACTTAGTTATTTTCAAGATAAACTTATCTTCTGTTGCCCCCAGCATCACCACAATGCATTTTTCTCTGGTCTACTGGTGTGAACATGTACACCTACCTCAGCCATCAAAAAGTTCACCGTCTATGTGAAAACCTTATTTTATTCTAAAAGTGCCATAAAGTTCTAAGTGCGAATTTCACATAACTCACCCTGGAGTTACATTGGCAAAGACAAAAAGACTGAGTTTAATTAGAATGCTTTCCTTTAGGGCTTTTTACTTAAAAAAAGGGCATGTATTTCTGTTTCAATCATTCTTTACTGTTTTAGGAATATCAACTTTCAGTACTAAAAATTTTGGAAAATTATGAGAACACAAAGTCTACTCACATTCACTGAGAGTGCACACTCGGAAGTAACAGATCTTCCTTCCTCTTATAGGCTGAAATTATCAGTCTGAAAGACAATTTTCAAAAGTGAAATTGGAAAACGAGAAATTCCACTAGAAATTCAGGTAACTTTTTTTTTTCATTAATTCTTAACTGCAACCTGTATAACTGAGTGAAAAAAAGAATGCCTAGTAGAGGAGCAGAGACATATTGGAATCAGGTGTCTGTATCTGTGAGAAAGCTATTAAGCAACAGGTCATGCTGCATGCTTTTTGTGAGTTTATTGCCTTCTATTCAATCTTACATTAAATTTACTTTACCATAAATTGAGATTACAAGATCCTGCAGAATCAACCCCTAACAGAAAATGTATAAAAGCATGTGCAAATGCTGTCAGTACCATAGTTGCCAAGTCTTTTTGGCTAGAAAGCCTAAATTGCCTCATAAGTACTGCTATTCCCAGCCAAAAATAAGAGTGTATTGCCTTACATTTTCCTTTTCACATTTCTCATAGACGTTTACATTTATATCAACACATAATGAGTAGAGAAAACACAAAGACATTTGAACAGAATTTTCTTTAGCTTGTCAAAAATGCCTTTTTCTCCCTCTTTCCTCACATTAACATTAATTGGAGCTGGGCAAAACTCCTCACATTAATAGCAATAAAAGTAACACTAGTACATTAGATTTAATTAGCATCTAAACTAAAAATCCTACACCCCACAAGTAATTTCCACCCAGGAAGCAGTTTGTCTGACAACCAAATGCAGCCAGATCTGATGTGGCACAGGGCAGCTTTTCCAGATGAACAAGAAAAAGGGAGAGAGGACACAAATTCAAATGGGG